>LPNX010852770.1:0-56709 GCA_001517045.1 Pseudotsuga menziesii | reverse complement strand
TATATATATATATATATATATATATATATATATATATATATATATGATCAATTGCTCATTGTCTAGAATGCATGATAAATAGATGAATGATTAGTTGAATGGAAATCAACCCATCATCCTCCCCTACTCACCCCCTATGAGGGTCCTTTTGATTCCAACATGCATCTCGCGTGTGAAATTATCCTACTTGTAGGTTAATGAATATGTTAGTGCCTATAGGGTACTTGTTGGTGAATCTTGTTGAAACTTGGGTTTGGATGACACCAACAAACAATCTTTCAAAACCATCCCTCCTATTTTTACCTAGTAGGATAAGTGACTAGATTGAAATCATCTAATATTATGCACTTCTTGGGTACTTTAGATTCCTTGAAATCTTGAAGGAATTCTAACAAAAAAAATTTTCTATGTTTTCCAATGGCATGCATACATTTAGGATATTTATTTGGTACCTATATGTATGTGATGTAGCCCTATACATATCCAATTTTAGTTTTTTTTAAGAGATTTAAGATGGAATTGGGAGGCTTACCATATATAGCATATACTTCCAAAGGATCTCGTAGAGCTTACAATAACCCCCTCACAATTTTACAAAATAATTTTCTTGATTTGAAGCATTTAATATGCTTCAAGTTTTGTCTCCTAGATGAGTATGATGGTTGGTTTTCCATATTTGATCAAATATCTAATTGTTTCTTCTTTGACCTTTTTACCCAATCCTTAACAATTCCAGGACACAATATTCATTACTTGATGATTTGAGGTTTGTGTCCCCCTCCTTACACAAGGGATTGAGTACCTTGAATTTTTATGTTGACCTTCTAGTCCTTGTGCTCAATAACTTTGTACTTGTGGTTTGAAGTCAAGGAAGTTTATTGTTATTAGTTTCCTCCTCTCATTGATCCCTGGTAGGTTTTTGATATGAACCAAGGGGGGGGGGGGGTATACCTTCTTTTTTTGGTTTATTTCCTCCTCTACTTCAACATCCTTTTCAAATTCTTCAAATTGTCTTTATTCCCTTTTTTTGTTATACTTCTAGAGGATATTGTTGGTTTACACAACACCTCATCTATCTCCTCTTACTAATAAGAGTCATCTCCTAAAGTGTCAGATGGGAGTTCTAAGAAGGAGGGATGTATTGGAGGGTAGATGGAGTAAGGTTTAAAAAAAATGTTTGCTAGCAATTCAACAAAGTAAAGGGGATCATCTTGGGACAATACATTGAATTGATTTGTAGAAGGGTGAAATTTGGTAAACTTTGGATTGGAGCTTAGTAAAATGGGGGTGTTTCTTGGGGGAGACATTGTTGAAGATATATCTATAGATGTAATATGGAAGGGATCAATAGAGATTGGGATAGATCATGCCATATGGGATGAAAAGGGATACAATAGATGGGCACTAGACCTGGAATCCATATTTTTCTTCACAATATAACACATTCACGTTATTGGTCTCAACATGTTCCCAATATTTGTTTTTTTTTGCAGTTCTTCATGAAATGGCCATACTCATGGTAGGTATTACAATTGAACGAAAGTTTTTCACAATCTAGTTTATGACAATGCATCTAGATATACAAGGTGAGGAGTATGGTTCCCAATATCCCTTTCTCTAGATCCCACAGAGATTTCTACACAAGAAAACATGCATTCTTTTAGTTTGGCTTGTCTATGTATTTTCCATGCATGTTCCCAATGATTCTTAAAGAGTCTTCATTTCAACACTGGAGAGGGAGGCGTGTAAACCGTTATCATATTGGTACTACTAAAGGTAGATACACCTCTGGATAAAAGTTTGACATCCATCAGTTCAAGTACATTTCTTGGGTGTCAAAGAAGTAAGGCCCAAATTCTAAAAATGAGATATCGATCTTCTTTATTTTCAAGTAAGAGGGATTCAAATCCTCATCCACACAAATAATGGGTGAGATTGTCCTTGATAAGGAATTTATTTTTCTTCTGGACCTAGGTAGCCATGGAAAGAAAGACACCCATATCCCCATGAATTGGTCAATCAATCAACTTCCTACCAAGGCTAATGCCATATGTTATGAAGATGAAACTGATAGAGCAACCTATGGAATGTTTTCTAGTTTCTCGGTGAAGCGCATGTGATGAGTACGAGCAACATATTTTTCTATTACTGGGATTAGATCTTGAAAGGCCTTGGCCTCATAATTTGGAGGGGGTTGGATCCCTCTTTAGTATCCATATCCATGGATCAAGGAGGGTGAGTGAGGATGTCACCAGACGAGTACCAAGTGGAGTTTCAAAGCTGAAATAATTCTTAGAAACCTATTGTGTATGTCAGTACCACTACACCATTATAAAAAAAAATATATGGATTGTTTTACGTAGATCACATAAAAGGAAATTTCCAAACATAATTTCATAGAAGTGTCTACACGGTGTCTTTATGGATGACAAAGTTAGTTACTCTTTTGCGCATGTATTCGAAATATAAAACTCATATTTATAAGGGAATGTATGAATACTTACCTAGAAATATTGTACTCATATTCATAAGTGTTTGATATGGGGCATTCAAAATGTATTGTATTTGAAAAAAAACACTGGGGGCAGAATAGTTGAAACCATAGTTTGCATTGATCAAATCATTGTTAACCCTAGTCAAGTATAATAGAGGTGCAAATCCTCTATTTAATAACAACACTATTTCTATTGATAAGGCATGTGACTAGGGTTAACTATAAAGTGATTTTGCTAAAGATAATTATTATGATTAAGGTAGGTTTAACAAACAATAAAAAAAGGAAAAATCAATGACAAATAGATGAAGGATTCACTTTGCAATCTAATCTAAAGGGACATCTCCATAAAGTTCAATAATCTTGAAAAGTTGAGATAATTTATATTTACTCTAACTACCTTAAAGAAGGGTATCAACCCATGATCAAAATTATGGTCACAACCTTAAGTGTTTTAATAAACAACCTAAATGATAATTGGATAACCTACAACAACCTCATCAATAAGTAGACCCATTAAGGTCAACATCAAGTCCAAAACGTAGAAGGAAACTTTGCATAATCCTTCAATGGAATTATGGTCCTTACAAATGAACCAACAAGACTGTCCTTTTTAGATCACCCATCACAAATACTCAAACTAATATTCTTCAACCCTTATGCATTATTGTAGTGGTTTAAAGGTATTGAATATGGTTAATGAACATCGCATTTAGTGAACATATAAGCATCCATTTTCCATTTTTGTATAGTAATCATAGTTGGTACTTATTCAAAATTGGACAAGACAATGAATTAAAACAAGAAAATGTGCCACAATCCTTTCTTCTAAGGATTTTTTCTTGTAAAGTTAGTAGGTCTTTTTCTTGTAAACTTAATAGGAGGAATATGAACATTGGCAGCAAGATATCAAACTTTGTTTTGCATAATTTGTTTCATATCCACATTTTTATTATTGAAAATGATTTTGTTAGTCTTGTCCTAAGCTTTATCCCTATTTCTCTTTTAATGCACGTTCTTAATAATTTCTTCAAGATTAATGATTTTTCTCACGTCCTAAAGCTCACGTGACTTTACTTTTAACTCTATGAATTAACTTGTTAGTTCTAAAAAGATTGAATTCATCTCCATCATTAGACTTATCAATCCTTACATTCTAAACAAAATAATCTATTTGTTAAAGACATTATTTTTATAAAATAATCCTATGAATGAACTTGTTGATTCTAAAAAGATTGAATTCATCCCCATCATTAGAATTATCAATCCTTACTAACCATCTAAACAAAATAATCTATTTATAAAATACATTATTTTTACAAAAACAACCTTTCTTGAAAAGAGAACTAATATTGCCTCTTACATAAATATTGCATTGCCTTGGGATCAAGTGTCAATTCAAGAATAACGACGTATTGATAAAAACACAAATTTAGCACACATTAATCAAAATTGGCAAAGAATTAAACCTTGAAAAATAATTCATTATATTGAGATTCATTTTTCTTTAGATGTGTTCCTTTAGGAGATATATTAATTTATGCTTATAAATACTGTAAAGAAACTCAACTAATACTAGGATCCCTTCCAAATAAGTGTACCCTCCATCAAAGAGGATAATAACAAGCCTTTACAAAGTAGCCCTTAAATAAGTTGTTTTGATGCCTACAATTATAAATATTGTAGGATTGGGGAGTGAAATAGTGAAAGATGTCATTCTAGCAACTAACCTGAATTCATCTCCATCATTAGAATCCTAATCCTTACTAACAACCTAAACCAAATAATCTATTTATAACATACACTATTTCTATAAGTATTTTTTTCTTGAACATAGAACTAATATTGCCTGTTATAACTTGGTTCAAATATTTTAGAAATTTTAAGACTTCTATGATAAACCTAAACAATTTTTTTACGTCAATGATCTTAAATATTTTATTTAATATTTACTTTAATTTTTTCAAATAATATTACCAATTTAGTAAAAAACCCTTTAATTGTGAGACAAAATACCTCTACACGCAATATTTAATTGCTGAGAAAACCTTTAATTATGTTGAACATTAATTATTTTATATTCTCCTAAATTAAAAGAAAACATCCAATAGACCTTATTTCAATAGTCCCATTTCATTGGAGGATACCCCTCCCACAACAATGGCAAACAATATTCAATATGCAGTAGAGTAATAAATGCTACGGCGGCAGCACTGTGAGTCGTTGATCTCAACCTGTTTGAGATCCAACGGCCCACAGTGCTGCTGCCGCAACATTTATTACTCTGCTGCATGTAAAATATTTTTCGTGCATGACAATACCCTTTTCTCGTTTACGTTGTGTATGTGTAGAGGTGACTTTTCTATGACACGTCATGAATGGACAAACTTGAGAATAAAGTTCATTTTCAACTTTGTAAAGTTTGTCCCCACCCAACACTACAAGGATTCCATTGGGATCTCATGAAGAAAAATACGTGAAACAACAATGAGATATAAATTTGTTCCATTAGGATCTCATGTACTAAAAGATTTGAAACAATAACGAAAAATAAATTTGTATTTGCTTATGGTGTGAATTTCAGGCGGATAATATAGCTAGTTTTTTATATTTTATTGTAAAATTTTTATATCATGTTTGGGAGTTTTTTTTTTGAAAAAATATAGTTTAATTTAATCTTAAATCAAATCCTTTTGAGTTACATTTACAAGATAAGTTAACATCTATGATATCACTTTTTTCAAGGGTTCAAATTTATTTTTATTTTAAACTTATTTAACACCAAATGTTACAAGTAACTTAAGAAATGCTAATCAATCTTTATTTTTCTATATGGTTATATTTTCCATCAAAATATAGGTTTAAACATTGATTAGTTTATTATTACATATTACATGAGCTATTCAAGAAATTGAAATATGTATTTTTTTTTCTTATTGTATTGAATCTAAGATATTTCTTGGCATAAATTCATGGAAGCATTTCAATCTATAAACTCTGATGATTGCTCCTGCCCTTGTAAAACTTAAAGGCATTTTTGTGGCCAAAGTCATATGAAAATACTAAGAGAATGTCATGCCAAAACTTCTTTACAAAGGGGAGTTGCACAAGTCAAACCTATCCTTTAATGAGCATTGTGTCTAGTGATTTGCAGTGCTATTACATAATGGTAAATATGGTAATTCCTTAGCTTATAATTCCCATTTTTTAGCCCTTTTCCTTTTTAGAAACGAATGATTAATTTCACTAAATTATTTGAATCTCAAATTCAAGAATGGACTACTCGACCATGACATCACTAGCCAACCCTTCTTTTAAATCCTTTAAAAAAATTTGTATGGTCCCATTTTTTCAAGGATATTCCTATTTATAGCCTCATTGCAATTATTTTTTCTCCACATTATTAATGGCCTCACAAGGAGAGAAATATGTTCAATGGAGTTTATTTTTGCACTATTAGTATTTATTAATGAAAAATATTTAATATTTGTTAGTTCCTTTTTTTATTCATATGCATGTGCATGGGTTGAGTGGCAACTTAGAGCAATGGCCCTAAAGATGACCCTAGTTCAAATCTTGGCATGCAAGATCCCTTTTACATGGAGTTTGTCAGATGTGGCCAATGGCTTAGCCACCTTTCTTAGTACTTATGTCTTCTTCTTGTTTCCTTAGAACCTTCTTGGGCCTTGTGACAATTATTTATCATACGAGGAATGATTTGAAACACACCTACACACACATATTGTTATTTGTCTTTTATTTTTTCATAGATCCACATCAAAAACTTACATTTAAAAATAAGATAGCATTCTTCTTTCTAGCATATGGTACAAAGTTTGTCTATCTAATCAGGCAAATAAAGTTTAACAACTTCAAGCATATATCTAAATGTAATGTAATTTGTTATACAAACTCAAGCATGGATACTTTCACATTTGCAATAATTGTTTTTGTGAGAAATTATAGAGAACACAGATTAATAATTGTCTAATCTCAACTTAGTAAACATACACTATTTATATAAATAAAATAAATAGGAAAACTACAAGATACAAAGCAATAGGATTTATGGTGGTTAAATTGTTAATTGTTATTTTTTCTTAGATCTTGTTAGCTTAGCTAGGATCTTTCTATGAAATAATAACAAGTGCATCAATATGCATAAGATAGAACATATACAAAAGACACAGATTTTCACTGGGGAAACCATAAAGGAGAAAACCCCGCAAACTTCCTTAGAATAATACAGTCACAAAGACTATGTTATAAGATGATCAATCCCAGTAATAAGAAGTCTTCAACAACTATCTATCTCTCCTCCCTATATCTCTCTCTCTCTCATGCAAACTTGAGTGAGTGTGAGGTGTATATAAATGAGGGAGGGTGCCTCCCTATTTGGACTAATCAAGTGAATGACCTATACATGAATGGGGCTGACCTCTTACCCTAATAGGGCCGACTTCTTGTAGAGAGATTCCAAAAATACATTATATGATGTTTCACTAGGAACTATTTTTCCGACTTACAACAGAGGTTGTACCTAAAGGTCTATACACAATAATGACATCTCGAAAGGAGGTAAACACATATCCGATGGGGGTACAACAACATACAATGATAATATACATCATAATATATTCTGAAGTTACAAATACTTAAACACTCCCTCTTAACTAGGAAGGTATTCTCTCTCTTCCACAATCATCAACACATTTGGTTAAGTATTCATCGCAGAGTCATCATCATAAGGTCATAGAGTCATCATCATAGCTGCTACCATCATAATATTCTTATTGATCATCAGAAAGTACTATCTGTCATCAGAAGTTTCTATAGAGCCAACCCTTTTTCATGCTGGGTGTAGGCCTAGTCCTCATCCAGGTCTTCATCACATCTACGAGCAAGCCATCACGTAGGAACTATCCAGGACCTTCTTTACATTTGACACGTCAATAACTAGCGTCTCTTACCTTTATCTCATTGTATCCAGATCATCTCTTTTGTCCTACACAAAACAAAAATAAAACATACAGAGCACAGAGAGCACAACCCAAATGCATACCACCTGCGTTCTATCACCATAGTAGTATGCCAAGATATTTCACGTCATCAAGACAACCTGTAACATACACTATGCAAGAATCGCCTAGGAGCACACTCAATGCATTATGTCTCTCCACGGTCAACCTGGGTTCTACTAGTGAAGCAGAACCGCCTAGGTGCACCTCAAGTGCTTCGTGATCTTATCATCTCCAACATGGGAACACACACACACACACACATATATATATATATATGTAAGGACTGATTACGACCAAAAAAACAGCTACACCATGGATTTTACATTCCAAGTCAACCTCAAGGACTTATTACATCTGAACAACCTGCGTCCAGGATCTTTTCCGTTCAGACAACCTTCGGGGCGTATTACATCTGAGTAACTTGCGTACCATGCCAAGGCTCCTTTTTACACTCAGACAACCCACATGACTTATTACATATGAATAACTTGCGTACCACGCCAAGGCTCATATTTACATTTCAAATAAGCTGTCTTAGGACTGATTACATCTGAGTAATCTATGTATCACGCGAGGACTCATATTTACACTTAGAAAACCTACATGACTGATTACATCCGAGAAACCTGCTACATAAGGGTATTTTTTGCTCGAACAACCTATCTCATTTCCCACGTGGGATATCATGCATCTGTATCTTCTAGTCTCTAGCTATTTCTAACATAGAAATATATCAGGACTGACTGCTTCCAAGGATAACCTTTGAGCTTCGCCAAGACTTATTACATCCAAGGACAACCTACATGATTGATTACGTCTAAGCAACCTTTGATCTTCGCCAGGGTTTTATGCTTAGGAAACCTGTCTCTCTATCTATGCTAGAACTCATCACTCCCGCTTTCGAAGGGTCTCATTCTGGATCACACCAAGTATTTCTCTCAAGTACTTAAACTTCACTCTAGCTAGAGGCTTGGTTAACACATCAACTATATACTCATTCGTTGCCACGTACTGTAGCTTCACTGCTCCTCTATGCACCATATCCCTAATATAGTGTAATTTGATCCCTATGTGCTTCAACTTGTCACATAACACATGGTTATCTGACAAATTCACACAACTTTGATTGTCGCAGAAGATACAAGTCACATTTAAATGGATATTAGATAAATCAAATAGTATCTTCCGTAGCCACGCTGCCTCGCAACTAGCATAGAAAGCAAAAACATACTCTACCTCGGTTGTACTTAGTGGCACCCATCACTGCTTCCTATTAAACGAGGAGATCATACCGGATCCCAAACTGAAGCAACAAACCAAAGTGATCTTCCTATCAGTGGCGCTACTTTACCAACACGAATCAACATAACCGTGTAGCTTAATCTTCTAATTCACATCATACTTGATCCCATAATCCACTGTACCTTTTAGGTACCTCAATACATGCTTTGCAGCTTAATACAAATCAACATAACCGTGTAGGTTAATCTTCTAATTCACATCATACTTGATCCCATAATCTACTGTACCTTTTAGGTACCTCAATACATGCTTTGTAGCTATCAGGTGAGCATGTCTTAGTTCTATTAGGAAATGGCTCAGGGTGTTCACAACAAAGCATATGTCGGGTCTCGTATTCATTAAATACATCAATGAGTTAATCATCTGATGATACATCATGGCATCAACCAACTTTGATGAAGCATCACCCATAAGCTTCAAGTTTGATGCCATAGGTGTGGCTATTGCCTTGCAGTCCAACATTCTAAATCTGTTCAAAATATCTAATGTATACATTCCTTGGTCAAGGAAAATCCCATTAGCACTCTACCACACCTGCATGCCTAAGAAGTAGTGCATCATCCCTAGGTATTTCATATCCAACTCTGTAGCAAGTCTCCTCCTTGCATATTTAATGAGTTCACCTTCACTAGTTAGAAACAAGTCATCGACATATAGCAGGAGCATCATTGGTCTTCTGCCTTCAAGCTTGAAGTAAAGGTTGGTATCCGCTTTACTCTTGGTAAATCCTTGGCTCATCAGGAAGCTATCCATCTTGTCGTACCATGTCCTCGGTGCCTATTTCAATCCATACAAGGCCTTCTTCAATTTGCACACATCAGTCTTCCTGTCATGTGTCTCGAATACCAGTAGATCTTCCAAGTACACTTATTGCTTGACTACACCATTCAAGAATGTTGTCTTGATATCCATTTGATGTATCTTCCATTTCATACCGCAACTAATGCAAGTACGATCCTAATGGAAGTGTACCTCGCCATAGGTGCGAATGTCTTTTCGTAGTCTATGCCTTCTTTTTATGAGAAGCCCCGTGCGGCAAATATTTCCTTGTACTTCTCGATGCTTCCATCTACAGTATGCTTGATCTTATAGATCCACTTTGAACCATCGACAAACTTCTTTTCTGGTCTCGTAACTATATCCCTGACATCATTTTTTTTCTTTTTTCTGCAGCCTATTCATAGGTGGAAGGTTCCTTATCAATGATTTCACACAGTAGGGACACATAGTTGTTGTAAGGATTTGGCCTTTTCCTTTCTCTATGCATTCCTTCTGGAGTGTCATACCTTTTGCTTCTTGTATGAGCTTCCATGCCCATGATGGTTTCCTCTTGTTGGAGTCCTTCTCAAGAAGTGCCTCTATTGACTCTTGTGGTTCTACCATGTCATGATCTTCATGGTCTTCTGGAATTGCTATTCCAATTTCCATATCTCAGACTCTTGTTTATTAGGGTTCCTCGACCTCTTGAGTAGGTATCCTCTTGGATTTGAAGTATGTTGAGTCTTCATCAAAGGTTACATCTCTGCCGATGTCGATATTCTTGAATCCTGAGAAGTATATTTGGTAGGGCTTTGATGTATCATTGTATCCTACAAATATACCCTTCCTCCCAGAAGGATCAAGCTTGGTCCTCTTCTCCTTTAGGATATGTATGTACACCGGGAAACCAAATACTCTAAGATGGCTAACTTATGGCTTCTCTCCTGAGAAATACTCTTCTGGAGTTTTGTTGTCAAGTACTCGATGAGGAGTACAGTTCTGTACATACACAATTGTCCTTGCTGCTTCCACCCAAAGGTGCATAGGAAGATCCTGGTCATGTAGCATTGCTTACGCTGCTTCCATTATAGTTGGTTCTTTTGTTCTACAACCCCATTATGCTAAGGATTATATGGAGTGCTCAACTCCCTCTTAATCCCAGACTCTCTGTAGAGTTCCTTCAATTCTTCTGAGGTGAATTCTTCGCCGTTATATGACCGCAAAGTCTTGATATTCGTTTCAGTTTGGTTCTCGACCAAGGATTTATATTCCTTGAACTTATTGAATACTTCATTTTTCCCTTTCAAGAAATATATCCGAGTATTACGTGAGAAATCATCTATAAAGGAAATATATTACACATACCCGCTTAATGAGCTAGAAGACATGGGTCCGCATACATCTGAGTGTACTATCTCTAGTATTCCTTTAGCCTTGCTATAACTGCTGGGAAATGTCTTCTTCCATAGGTGAGGCTATCGCCTTGCAGTCCAACATTCCAAATCTCTTCATAATATCTACTGTGTAATTTCCTTGGCCAAGGAAAATCCCATTAGCACTCTGTGACTCCTCCATGCCTAAGAAGAAGTGCATCATCCCTAGGTATTTCATCTCCAACTTTGTAGCAAGTCTCCTCCTTGCATCTTTAATGACTTCACCCTCGCTCGTCAGAAACAAGTCATCGACATATAACATGAGCATCACTGGTCTTCCGCCTTCAACCTTGAACTAAAGGTTGTCATCCTCTTTATTCTTGGTAAAGCCTTGGATCATCAGGAAGCTATCCATCCTGTCGTACC
Source organism: Pseudotsuga menziesii (assembly GCA_001517045.1). Classification (NCBI taxonomy): domain Eukaryota; kingdom Viridiplantae; phylum Streptophyta; class Pinopsida; order Pinales; family Pinaceae; genus Pseudotsuga; species Pseudotsuga menziesii. The sequence continues at coordinate 45,334 of LPNX010852770.1, read as the reverse complement.
ATGTCCTCGGTGACTGTTTCAATCTATACAAGGCCTTCTTCAATTTGCACACATGAGTTTTCCTGTCATGTGTCTCGAATACCGGTGTCTATTCCATGTACACTTATTCCTCGACTACACCATTCAAGAATGTTGTCTTAACATCCATCTGGTGTATATTCCATTTAATAACTACAACTAATGCAAGTATGATCCTATTGGAAGTGTACCTCTCCACGGGTGAAAATGTATTTTTGTAGTCTATTCCTTCTTTTTATGAGAAGCCTCGTGCTACAAATCTTTCCTTGTACTTCTCAATGTTGCAATCTGCATATGCTTGATATTATAGATCCACTTTGAAGTCACGACAGACTTCTTTTCTGGTCTCGTAACTACATACCTGACATCATTCTTCATGATCGACTCATACTCCTTGATCATGGCATCCTTCCATTTTTTTTTTGTTGCAACCTCTTCATAGGTGGAAGGTTCCTTGTCAACGATTTCACACAATAGGGCCACATAGTTGTTGTACGGCTTTGGCCTTTTCCTTTCTCTATGCATTCCTTCTGGAGCGCCATGCCTTTCTGCTTCTTGTATGAGCTCCCATGCCCATGTTGGTTTCCTCTTGTTGGAGTCCTTCTCGAGAAGTGTCTCTACCGAATCTTGTGGTTTTGCCATGTCATGATCTTTTGAAATTGCTTTTCCAATTTCCATATCTCAGAATCTAGTTTATGAAGGTTCCTTGACCTCTTGAGTAGGTAGCCTCCTGGATCTGAAGTATGTCGAGTATTCATTAAAGGTTACATCTCTACTAATGTCGATATTCTTGAATCATGGGAAGTATATTCGGTAGGACTTTGATGTATCATTGTATCCTACAAATATACCCTTCCTCCTAGAAGGATCGAGCTAGGTCCTCTTCTCCTTTAGGATATGTATGTACACCGAGAAACCAAATATTCTAAGATGGCAGACTTTTGGCTTCTCTCCTGAGAAATCCTCTTCTGGAGTTTTGTTGTCAAGTACTCGATGAGGAGTATGGTTCTGTACATACAAAATTGTCCCTGTTGCTTCCTCCCAAAGGTGCATCGAAAGATCCCAGGTCATGTAGCATTTCTTGCACTGCTTCCATTATGGTTCAGTTCTTTCATTTTTAAACCCCATTCTACTAAGGATTGCTCAACTCCCTCTTAATCCCAGACTCTCTGAAGAGTGATCCAAAAACAAGATCTTTGCTACTCTATGATGTTAACATGAATTGCATAAAGAGCATGAATAAAGCTCATAAATCCATAAGAAGAGAACCAAACATCATAGACAATACGTACATAACGACAACAAGTTGATAACGGAGTTCGTCTAGGATGGACTATGTCTCCGGGCCTGCTTCTCAATAGGAGGGCCGATCTATAATCTCAGCATAAGGAAAAATACATGGCAATGATACAATGATACCTTGGTGACAATGGTCAGGAAGAGAACCGCTGCCCAAAACACAACCAGACTGCTTCCAGCAACTCTGAAGCCTGAAGACGGTGTAAAACGAGTATAAACACTCGTACCTTCCTCCTACAGAGATACGCAATCTCCCTTCTCTCCTTTAGCTACAAAGTCTCCACTCCAAAGCATGAGTGGAAAATGGCAACTAAGGGGGCTTATATAGCCATGACTTGCCCTCTTCACATTTTCCTCATGTTCTCTTTGGTTACAACAAATTTTCCAAGATTGGCATCTTGTTTCAACTTCTCAAGTTTTGGTTGGGTTCACTTAAAGCTCCTTTTATCATGTAGTTGACATAATTAACAACTATTCCAACCACATACCCAAGTATGGCATTAATAAAATCTGGTTGCAAAACTACCCAACCGAACTATGTATAAAACCCAAAAATTTGTTATAACAGAGAAACAATTCTCAACCCACTTTTAACCCAAACTCCATAGTTTATAATTCGACATGTGCTAAATGCGCTGGGCTCCCGTGCTGGTCGGAGCTCCCGGTCACGCTGGAGGAAGAACCAAGGTCAGGGCTAAGCCCCGGCTCCTTTGGGGCTCGAAATGCCACTGCATACTTTAAATAAATTTATTTCCATACATTACACAAGGAACACCTTGTGGGCTAACGGTAAGGCGGAGCACTATGCAGGAGAGGTCACAGGGTTGAACCCCGTGGAGGCCAGTCTTCTTACTAAATTTTTAACCAATCATCAAGTGCCATGTGGTGAAATATTACTGGGCCAACACACCTTCCGTACAGACACGTGTTCCCTCTAGATTGGACCGTACCATTGAATGGGTTGACACATCATCCATCCGTACATGCCACATGTCATCCTCTCATTGGTTTGTACACATGCCATTTCATCATATATGTACAATACATATGCCACGTGTCACCTTGTCAGTGGTGCCATGTGGCACCTCTTTTGCCAATTTTGCCTGTTGACCTCATAGAACAGAACACGATAAATTTCTCATACGGAGTCTGTTTGAGGTGAAACGAACGCCGTTGGAATTGTGTCGACGAGCCCTTCGATCTGGTGCTGGCTAAGATTGGAGGACTTAAAATTTTTTTTCCTTCTTGGATCCTCCTGGATCAGGAAAATCCCATTAGCACTCTGCAACTCCTCCATGCCTAAGAAGAAGTGCATCATCCCTAGGTATTTCATCTCCAACTTTGTAGCAAGTCTCCTCCTTGCATCTTTAATGACTTCACCCTCGCCCATCAGAAACAAGTCATCGACATATAACATGAGCATCACTGGTCTTCCACCTTCAACCTTGAACTAAAGGTTGGCATCCTCTTTATTCTTGGTAAAGCCTTGGATCATCAGGAAGCTATCCATCCTGTCGTACCATGTCCTTGGTGCTTGTTTCAATCTATACAAGGCCTTCTTCAATTTGCACACATGAGTTTTCCTGTCATGTGTCTCGAATACCGGTGTCTATTCCAGGTACACTTATTCCTCGACTACACCATTCAATAATGTTGTCTTAACATCCATCTGGTGTATATTCCATTTAATAACTACAACTAATGCAAGTATGATCCTATTGGAAGTGTACCTCTCCACGGGTGCAAATGTATTTTTGTAGTCTATGCCTTCTTTTTATGAGAAGCCTCATGCTACAAATCTTTCCTTGTACTTCTCAATGTTGCAATCTGCATATGCTTGATATTATAGATCCACTTTGAAATCACGACATACTTCTTTTCTGGTCTCATAACTACATACCTGACATCATTATTCATGATCGACTCATACTCCTTGATCATGGCATCCTTCCATTTTTTTTTTTTGCAACCTCTTCATAGGTGGAAGGTTCCTTATCAATGATTTCACACAATAGGGCCACATAGTTGTTGTAAGGCTTTGGCCTTTTCCTTTCTCTATGCATTCCTTTTGGAGCGCCATGCCTTTCTGCTTCTTGTATGAGCTCCCATGCCCATGTTGGTTTCCTCTTGTTGGAGTCCTTCTCGAGAAGTGTCTCTACCGAATCTTGTGGTTTTGCCATGTCATGATCTTTTGAAATTGCTTTTCCAATTTCCATATCTCAGACTCTAGTTTATGAAGGTTCCTCGACCTCTTGAGTAGGTAGCCTCCTGGATATGAAGTATGTCGAGTATTCATTAAAGGTTACATCTCTACTAATGTCGATATTCTTGAATCATGGGAAGTATATTAAGTAGGACTTTGATGTATCATTGTATCCTACAAATATAACCTTCCTCCTAGAAGGATCGAGCTTGGTCCTCTTCTCCTTTAGGATATGTATGTACCCGGGAAACCAAATATTCTAAGATGGCGGACTTCTGGCTTCTCTCCTGAGAAATCCTCTTCTGGATTTTTGTTGTCAAGTAATCGACGAGGAGCACGGTTTTGTACATACAAAATTGTCCTTGCTGCTTCCTCCCAAAGGTGCATCGAAAGATCCCAGGTCATGTAGCATTTCTTGCACTGCTTCCATTATGGTTCGGTTCTTTCATTTTTCAACCCCATTCTACTAAGGATGGCTCAAATCCCTCTTAATCCCAGACTCTCTAAAGAGTTCCTTCAATTATTATGAGGTGAATTCTCCACCATTGTATGACTGCAGAGTCTTGATCTTCCTTTCAGTTTGGTTCTGGACCAAGGCTTTATATTCCTTGAACTTACTAAATACTTCATTTTTCCCTTTCAAGAAATATATCCAAGTCTTATGTGAGAAATCATCTATAAAGGAAATATAATACACATACCTGCTTAATGAGCTATAAGACATGGGTCCGCATACATCCGAGTGTACTATCTCTAGTATTCATTTGCCTTGCTTTAACTGCTGGGAAATGTCTTCTTTTCATTCTTTCCTTGTGCCCATCCTTTGCAAATTTCTTCGTGCTTTTCTTGGATCTATGGAAGTTCAGAGATTGCTTTGCTTGGCATCGGTAGTGATCTGTAGTGCACATGTGCAAGCCTTTGGTGCCATAGTTAACTTGGTTCTATTGACTCACGAACTAATACTTGTTCATGAATTCCTTTTAGTTTGTACAAGCCCCCATCTTCTTCTCCAATCACTGTTGCATCATCTATTGTATTTCCTTTAGGCCAGATTAGAACTTGGACATTGAAAAATGAAAATATCATTCCCTTTTGCATCTAGTGCAGAGATGGATATAATATTCTTCTTCAATCCTGGAACATACAACACATCCTTCATCTTTAAGGATTTCCTAGAGTCTAGCTTGTATGAATCCATTCCACTCCCTTTTATTGGGTATTGATAATCATCCCCAAGTTTCATCTTGTGAGGTGACTCATGCTCAGACATATTGATGAATGATGTTTGTATCCCGTCATGTGTTTGGATTCCCCACTATCCACAAGCCAATCATTGCTTTCATGTGAGATAGTGCTCATAAGTGCTGAGATAAGCACACACTCTTCATCTGAATCATCCTTCTCTCTTCTGAATATTTTGTTTGTTGGTTCATTGTCTTCGACAACATGAACATGATGTTGAGTTTAATGGTCACTGATGTCTAAGAATTTAATTAATGTCAAAGGAAGTGATGATGTGTATGTTGAGTATTGTCATTGATGTCAAAGAAGTTTAGTAATAACAAATGGATAACCAGAAGCACGGTTGATCGATTTTGTGTCTAAGAATAGAGTCAAATGGAGATCAGTAAGGCCTATAGGAGTTAGAGAGGTAAAATAGGCCAATCAAAGATGTATTATTCCTAAGGAGATCAAAATGCAGGGATTCTAAGAGGGAAAGAAGACAGATATCGATTGATCGATTGTCTGATCGATCGACACTACGTAGATAAGGATGAATGATAATTAATCAATCACTATAAGGATCGATGATGAACTAGTAGGCCTAAGTCTGTGCAATATTGATTGATTGTTGAGATTGTGGTGAGAGAAAATCCATGACTGTGGTTGAATTTTGCAAGTTAGAGTTGTGAATGAGATAAATTGATAATCCTCATCCATATGCTTGAGGATTGTGTGTTGGAGATCTGAAGGGGCTCCAGATCAACGACCCAAATGAATTTTGATGAGAAACGAGCAAGGAAGATATAGAACGGCCAGGCTTGTGAAATAAGAATTGACCGTGGAAAATAACCTTGATGATCGACAACAGAGGTTGATCGTGGAACCAAATCAATGATGGTCAGTGATTCCATTGGGAGAACTAGCCCAGACAAATAAAATCCTGTTGTGCACAAAATTTTAATGAAATCTGCCTTATGTTATTTGAAGTCCACCGTCGATCTTAATCCGACGATCAACAATAATTCCTTTGATTCAAATAGAGAGGTGGTTAACAAGAATAGATGGATACAGAATATCTCTCGAATATGCTTCACTTTGTTTGAAGTCCACCGTCGATCTGAGGAAAGTCAGATCCAACAGTTGTCGGTCGTTCCACTGATTCAACTAGTAAGGTGGTTAACAACAGAGGTTGGATGTGAAATTTTAATGTAATCCACTATATAGTATTTGGAGTCCATCGTCAATCGGGGTGGATCAAGATCTAACGGTCTTAAACGATTCCACTGGTTCAAGTAGCAGGGGAATTAACATCAGAGGATGGACGCGAAATTCTTATGAGATCCAGTTCATCGAAGGTTTGAAGTCCGCTCTTTGTTGAGAACTGGTCAATCCGAAATATCGACGGTCTAGAAAACATCCACATAAGATCGACGGTGCGAAAGAAAAATGGCAGAAAGCGGAAATCTCAAAATTACATTGTGAAAAAGTCACAAACCCGAAATCTACAATCCAAAAGATCGACATTTAGTATAGAACTCGAATGAGATCGACAGTGCGAAAAGATTAGTTTAGAAAGCAGAAATCGTGGAATGATCTTTTGAAAAGTCACATATCCACTATCCGATTTTTATCTCAGATCTACGGTCTGGAAAAATACTAATATAAAATCAACGACTCAGGATGGCTGCGGAAATGGAGAATGCAGAAGGCCACAACTGGAAGATTCATGAAGAGGTACGATTAATGAAATGGCGCAATGGTGAAGATATGCATCTATAGGAAGACATGAAGGTATTTATTGACAAAATGATTGAAGGAAATAACTTGTCTCTGTGATCGTGAGTGACAGAGTCCAAAAGTGAATATAGTTCTATAAACAGACTGATAAAATTCAGTCTAGGGTTGCAGGGTGGCGCTAGGGAAGGTTATAAGTTTGCAAAGGGTGTTGTAGAATCCTTTTTTATTGTAGTAGACATAAAAGCAGGGTGTTGTAGCATCCTTGTTTGTTGTAGCAGGGATAAACTCAAGGTGTTGGAGCATCCTTGTCTGTTGTAGCAAGCATAAACTCAGGGTGTTGTTGCATCCTTTTTGTAGCAGCAAATAAAGCAATTTTGTAGATTCATATTTTTAATGAGTTTGAATTGGTGGTTTGATCTTTGAAGTTTCGATGATAAAATTATGTCTTAACTTGTTTGATTTGTTTTATGTTTTTATTTTAAAAGAAAAAAGACAATACTGATTCACCCCTCCCCCCTCTCAGTATTGTGGGATAATCCAACAATTGGTATTAGAGCGAGTACCTTCACTACAATTTAACCACTAAAAGGTAGATCCTATTTAAAAACCACTATGGATCAACAATAAGGTTTAGACATCAACAAACCTCCATTATTCACAGGAGAAAATTATGCATATTGGAGAGTGAGAATGAAGTGCTATCTGATGTCCCTTGGATGGAAGGTTTGGCAGCAACTGAGAAAGATTATAAAATAGATGACCAGGCACCTACACACCCAGAGGAATTAGGACATTATGAAGGTAATCCAAAATCCCTAACTGTAATCCTGAGTGGGTTGACAAACTTTGTATTTACAAAAGTTATGCGATGCAAGACTGCCAAACAAGACTCGGATAAGTTAAAAATGATCTATGAAGGAGCATCTAAAGTCAAAGAATCCAAGCTTCAGACATATAAAGGGAAGTTTGAGAGCCTTAGAATGAAAGAAGAAGAAAATATTGGGGAATACCTTCTAAGAGTAGATGAGGTTGGCAATTCTATTAGAGGTCTTGGAGGAAAATTAAAAGAGAGAGAAGTTGTGAGCAAGGTACTAAAAACATTTCCAATGAAATATGACTCAAAAGTATCCACCCTAGAAGAACAAGATGATCTTGACCATGTGGCAGTAGATGAACTACAAGGAATCCTCACTGCATATGAGATATGAACGAGACTAAATGAATCCTTAAGAAAAGAAGCAACATTTAAAGTCTCATCCAAAAATCAATTAGAGAACCTAGATGATGAGGAAGCTCTTTTTATTAGAAAACTTGAGAAGGGCACTGGAAAATATAAAGGAAGTTTATCCCTAAAATGTTTTAACTATGGAAGAATTGGACATTTTGCTTCAAAATGTACTTACCCAAAACAAGATGATAGTGATGAGAGAGAAACCTCAAAATTCAAAAAGGGTAAAACAGGAAACAAGAAGAAGTCCTATGAGAAAAAGAAAATTGTCTACACCATGGAACATAGTGAAGATGAGGAAAACGAAATTCTATTCATGGGTCTAGATACTCAAGCTTCAAATAGTGACTCAGATGTAGAAGAAGAAGTATAATTAAGAGCTAAACTTGTTAGCGCCCTTGAAGAACTTGAGAAATGAAAAAAAAAGAACAAACGGTCAAGTCATATCATTAGTGAGTTGGAAGCTCAACTTCTAGATCCCAAAAGGATTGAGGAGGACCTAAACCTGCAACTCAAAAGAAGAATACAATAATTTGAGAGACTTGAAGAAGAGATCATACAATTCAAGAAAAAACTTAATGAAGGATCTATCAAATCAAAGTTTGAGAATAGCTCAAGGATTTTAGATGACATCTTGAATAGCCAAAGAGCATCAAGTGATAGATCTGGCTTGGGTTTTAACAAAGAAAAGAAACCAGAATGTTTCTCTTTCACTAATCAAGGAGGAGACAAGAAAATCTATGTTGAAGCACTAAAGAGTCCAGTTAAAAAGGAAGAGAGAAAGAAAGCTGCCCTAAACTCTCAAGATAAAAACATAAATAATATGGTGCCTAAGAAACCAAATAGATATCTGCAGATCTTTTTAGGTCACTGTTACTCTTGTATTAACTTTGGTCATAAAGCCTTAAATGGCAGAGCTTATGGGAAAGTTCCTGAATACAAAAAGAAGTCATCAAGTAATAAACCAAAAGGAAATCAAATCCTTTTTACACTTCTTCAAAAATATGACATAGAGTGCTACAAATGTAATAATCATGGACATATGGAAAGAGATTGTAAACTGATGACTCCTACAAGGAAGACTGTTGCAATTAAGTATCAAGACAAAAAACATAATAAGTATTGGAGGGAAAAGAAAGAAAAGGAAAGTTCCATGATTGCTCTATGTGCAATAGAAAACGAAAACCTATGGCACTTGGACAGTGGGTGTTCAAAACATATGATCGGTGACCCAAACACATTCATAACACTAAAATATAATAAGGGTAAAGTCACTTTTGGAGACAATTTGTCTTCCAAGATAATTGGCAAAGGAACATCTGTTGTCAATAACAAGATCAAACTAGAAAATGTATTACTAGTAGAAAATATCAATCCTAATCTCCTCAGTGTAATTCAAATATGTGATCAAGGGCACATTTGTATTTTTGACTCAGAGAAATGTGAGATCAGGAAAAATGACCTAGGAAGAGTTGTTGGAATTGCTATAAGAAATTGAAACAATGTATACATCCTAGAAAATGAAAATCAATGTTACTTAAGTATGGTTCATGAAAGTTGCTTGTGGCACAGGAGGATGGGACATTTAAATTTTGACAATCTTGTCAAAATAAGTAAGAAGGAAGCTGTAAGATACTTGCCTAAAATTGTAAAGCCCCTAAACTCAGTTTGTAGACATTGTCAACATGGGAAGCAAACTAGAGCCAGTTTTAAAACAAAAGAACATATGGCCTCACATTCTCTAGAAATAGTGCACACAGATCTCTGTGGACCAACAAGAACTAAAATCTTGCAGGGGGGATATTATTTCATGTTGCTCATTGATGATTACACAAGGATGACTTGGGTGACATTTCTGAAAGAAAAATCAGAAGCCTTTGAGAAGTTAAAAATATTTAAGGAAATGGTTGAAAATGAGACACATATGAAGATCAAATGTCTTAGATCAGACAATGGGGGAGAGTTTACTTCAAATGAGTTCGATGAGTTTTGTGAGAAACATGGAATCAAGAGACAACTTTCAGCTGCAAAGACTCCTTAGTAGAACAGTGTGGTTGAAAGGAAAAATAGAACAGTCCAAGAAGCTGCAAGAACAATGTTTAATGAAGCAAAGCTGTCAGATGCATATTGGAAAGAAGCAGTATACACAACTGTCTATATACTTAATAGAGGAAAAGACCCCTTATGAACTATGGTACGGAAGACCACCCTCAGTCAAATATTTAAAAGTATTTGGTAGTAAGTGTTACATTAAAAGGAACGATGATGATCTTGGCAAGTTTGACTCTAAGATTGATAAAGGAATATTTCTACAATATTCATCCTCCACGAAGGCATATAGATTTTTCAATAAAAGATTACACAAGATTGTAGAAAGTGTAGATGTAAGAATAGATGATATAAAACCAAGAAGTCATGACAGTGCTAAAAATACACATAATGAAGACTTACAAGTGGACAAAAGTAATCATGATGAATAAGAAGGAACATAGAAGGAAGATACACATGAAAGTGAAGAAGACTCCCCAAGACCTAATACAAAAGTTCCATCAAGAAGGATATAGAAGAATCATATGGAGACAGAGCTCATAGGTGATAAAAATGTTGGAGTTAGTATAAGAAGGAAACTATCATTTAATGAACAAGCCCTACTCTCAATAGTGGAACCTAAATTTTTTACAGAAGCCAACAAAAGTAATGAATGGGTCACAGTCATGAATGAAGAATTAGATTAGATTGAGAAAAACGAGACCTGGGAAATTGCCCCAAGACCTAAAGATAAGAATGTTATAGGGACCAAATGGGTTTTCAAGAAAAAATTCAATCAAGATGGTCAAGTGATAAAGAACAAGGAAATATCAGTATGTAAAGGGTATGCTCAGGTAGAAGGGATTGATTTTGAAGAAACTTATGCTCCTGTGGCAAGACTTGAAGCAATCATAATGTTTCTAGCACTCTCAAACCATACAAATTTTAAAGTGTATCAAATGGATGTCAAGTCTGCATTTATAAATGGAAAAATAGAAGAAGAGGTTTATATTGAACAACCTGAAGGTTTCCTATTATCAGAAAACAAATACTATGTTTGCAAGCTAAAAAATGAACTCTTTGGTCTCAAACAAGCTCCAAGGGCCTAGTTTTCAAGGCTAGACAATTATTTAAAACAACAAGGATTTAAGAGAGGGGCCACTGAAAGTCATCTCTACTTAAAAATTGAAGACGAATATATGATCATTGTTGTTGTTTATGTAGATGACATCATATTTGGAAGCAATTTAGAAATTCTAAGTGTAAAATTTGCTTCTAAAATGAAGAAGGAATTTGAAATGTCAATGTTAGGTGAACTAGCATTCTTCTTGGGATAACGAGTTTATCAAATAGACAAAGGAATATTTATATCTCAAACTAAGTACATAAAAGACATGCTTAAAATATTTAAGATGAAATATTCCAAACCTGTTAGTACTCCTTTGATCACATGTTGTAAATTAAGTAAGGACGACGAGTCTCTGGAAGTGGATCATACCATGTATAAATCCATGATAGGTCTCCTGCTGTATGTGACAACTACAAGACCAGATGTGATGCAAGCCATAGGTTTGGTTGCTAGGTTCCAGTCAAGCCCCAAAGAAACACATGTAACTGCAGTAAAATAATTTTCAAATATTTGAAAGGTACTATGGAGTATGGGTTATGGTACCCAAAAAGTCAAGACTTTATTTTAAAATCATTTACTGATGCAGATTGGGAAGGAAGTGTGGATGATCGAAAGAGTACCTGTGGAGCAACATTGTTTTTAGGAAATTGTTTGGTTACATGGTTAAGTAAAAACAATCTTCCATTTCACTCTCCACAATAGAGGTCGAATATATTGTTGCTGCGTCATGTTGCACCCAGGTCATTTGGATGAAGCATACTCTAGAAGAATTACTTGTGAAGTATGAGCATCCAATAATAATAAATTGTGATAATACCAGTGCCATAAGTTTGTTAAAAAACACTGTCATGCGCTTCAGGACAAAACACATGCCAATAAATATCATTTCCTAAGAGAACAAGTGTCCCAAAAGGTTTTCAAACTGGAGTATGTTGACACAAAAGAACAAGTTGCTGACATTTTCACCAAGCCACTACCTAAGGAATCCTTTGACCATCTTAGAAAAAAGTTGGGAGTAATTCCCTTACAAAAATTGTAGAGAAGGAAGTGCAATCTCAGGGGGAGATATGATGACAGGGGGAGTTTTCATAAAGAAGAAAGACAAGAAATCCTCAATAGCATAACAGGTTATCCTTTGTCATTAATGTCAAAGGGGGAGGAAATTAAGGATTTGTTCCCATCAATGCCAAAGGAGGACAATGTTGAGTTTAGTTGTCATTGATGTCAAATAAGTTCATTAATGTCAAAGGAAGTGATGATGTGGATGTTGAGTATTGTCATTGATGTCAAAGGAGTTTAGTAATAACAAAGGGATAACCATAAACATGGTTGATCGATTATGTTTCTGAGAATAGAGTCAAATGGAGATCAATAAGGCCTCTAGGAGTTAGAGAGGTAAAAGAGGCCAATCAAATATGTATCAGGCCTAAGGAGATCAAAACGAAGCGATTCTAAGAGGGAACGAAGAAAAAGATCGATTGATCGATTATCTGATCAATCGACACTACAAAGAGAAGGATGAATGATAATTGATCGATCATTGTAAGGATCGATGATAAACCAGTAGGGCTAAGTCTATGCAGGTATTGATGGTTGAGATCGTGGTGAGAGAAAATCCATGACTGTGGTTGAATTTCACAAGTTAGAGTTGCGAATGAGATAAATTGATAATCCTCATTCATATGCTTAAGGATTGTGTGGTGGATATCTGAAGGGGCTCCATATCAATGACCCAAAAGAATTTCGCTGAGCAACGAGTGAGGAAGATAAAGAAGGGTCGGGCTTGCGAGATCAGAAGTGATCGTGGAAAAGGACCTTTATGATCAATGACAGAGGTTGATCGTGGAACCAAATAAATGGTGTCTAGTGATTTCGCTGGGAGAAATAGCATGGACAAATAAAATCCAGGTGTGCACGAAATTTTAATGAATTATCCCTTATGTTATTTGAAGTCCACCGTCGATCTTAATCTGACGATCATCAATAATTCCACTAATTCAAATAGCGAGGTGGTTAACAACAACATATGGATGCATAATTTCTATCAAATATGCTTCACTTTGTTTGAAGTCCACCGTCGATATGAGGAAACTCAGATCCAACAATTGTCGGTCATTCTGCTGATTCAACTAGTAAGGTGGTTAACAACAAAGGTTGGATGCAAAATTTTAATGTAATCCACTCTATAGTATTTGGAGCCCACCATCAATCTAGGTGGATCAAGATTTAACGGTCTTAAAAGATTATGCCGATTCAACTAGCAGGGGAATTAACAACAGAAGCTGGATGCATAATTCTTATGATATCTAGTTCATCGAAGGTTTGAAGTCCTCTCTTCCTTGAGCGCTGGTCAATCCGAAAGATGATGGTCCAAAAAAAATTCGCATAAGATTGACGGTGTGGAAGAAAAATGGCGGAAAGAGGAAATCTCAAAATGACATGTTAAAAAAGTCACAAACCTGAAATCCGCAATCCGGAAGATCGACAGTTAGGATAGAACTCGAACGAGATCGACGATGCAGAAAGATTGGTTCAGAAAGCGGAAATCGTGGAATGATATTTTGAAAAGGTCACATATCCGCTATCTGATTTTTATCTCAGATCTACGGTCATGTAAAATCCCGATATAAAATCAATGGCTCAGGATGGATGCAGAAATGGAGAATGCGGAAGGTCACGACTGGAAGATTCACGAAGAGGTACGATCAATGAAATGGCGCAATGGTGAAGAGATGCGTCCGCAAGAAGACATGAAGGTATTTATTAACAGAATGATTGAAGGAAATGACTTGTCTCTGTGATCGTGAGTGACAGAGTCCAAAAGTGAATACAGTTCTATAAACATATTGATAAAATTCAGTCCAAGGTGGCAAGGTGGCGCTAGGGCAGGCTATAAGTCTGCAAAGGGTGTTGTAGCATTATTGTATGTTGTAGCAGACATAAAACTAGGGTGTTGTAGTATCCTTGTATTTTGTAGTAGGCGTAAACCCAGGGTGTTGGAGCATCATTGTCTGTTGTAGCAGGCAGAAACATATGGTGTTGTTGCATCCTTTTTGTAGCAACAGATAAATCAATTTTATAGATTCATCTTTTTAATGAGTTTGAATTGGTGGTTTTCTCTTTGAATTTTCCACGATAAAATTTGTGTCTTAACCTGTTTGATTCGTTTTGTGTTTTTATTTTAAAAGAAAAAGACAATATTGATTCACCACCACACCCTCTCAGTATTGTGAGATAATCCAATACATGATGTCTCTTTTACCTGATGGGGTATTCTCTTGCAAAGTGTCCCTTTTCATCACAAGTATAACATCGAACATTAGAAGGATCTCTCTTAATCTTCTTTTGTTTCTTTTCCTTCTTCTTGTTGTGATGATAGTTCTCCTTCTTCTCCTTCTTCTTGTAGTTCTTCCCGATGTGAACTATGAGAACTTGATCTTCAGTTGATCCCATCTTCTGTTCTCTTGTTACGATTCGAACTTCTTCTTGTGTTCGTTCTTCTCAGAGTGGGATGAAAGAGATCAACTTCCTTCTTGCACAGATTCCTTTAATGAATAAGTCCCATGATTTATGGAGACCATTCAAGGTAGTAATCACAATTTCTCCTTCTTTGACATTCACTTCAACTGCATCAAGTTGTTCTTTGATTTGAGCAACCCTTGTGAAGTAGGACTATATAGTTTTTGAGTTTTGTATCTTCACATTCTTCAACTGGTTCCTCAAATTCATCTTCTGGTTCTTGTTCTTTCCCTCAAACATCTTTATCAAAGCATAATACACTTCCTTCGGTGTCTTGAAGTAAGACACATGGGGGATGAGGTTACCCTTAATAGAATTTGCAATGATTCTCTTGGCCTTAGCCAAGTTATTCTTAAGAGTAGCCTTAGCCTCATCTCCCTTTGGTTTTGGAACTTCTCCAGTGATGTACTGATCCAAATCATTATCTTCAAGGATTAGGGAGATTTTGTATTTCCATGCTTGAAAGTTATCAACCCCTCCAATCTTGTCCTCAAGATGAGTATGGTGAGTCATCTTTTCAAACAACAACCTTAAATGGAAATAGAAAAGATTTAGATCTTATCGATTTGAGGTGTCCGACCTGGTTCTGGAGATGGCTGACCTAGGGTTTGTTAGAGAAACCCTAATTTTCCAAACTTAAAGTTTGAGAATTTTGTTTGGACATAAATATGTGCCTCCTTAAGGCGAGTTGCTCAGCAGGGCCCTTTCCTGAAGATTGAGGTGGGAAGCCTCTAAAACTTGATGCCCTAGTTTCTCTTGGCACTAGTGATAAGGTCAAAATTGAAACTTCTTCAAATATAAAATTACATCCACCAAAAGATGTGCCCTACTGAGGCGAGTTATCCTATCCCTCTTTTCTTGATGATCTGTGGAGAGAATACCTTGAACTAGGAGGCCCTAGTTTCTGCTGCTGCACAGTGCCTTATTTCAGAGAGGCTCTGATACAATGTTAGTTTTTCTTAAATCTTGTTATCTTAGTTACGGTATTTATCTAAAAGAATAACAAGTACAACAATATGCATAAGATAAAACATATACACAAGACATATATTTTCACTGGGGAAACCATAAAGGAGAAAACCCCACAAACTTCCTTAGAATAGTACAGTCACAAAGAATGTGTCATAAGATGATCGGTCCCAGCAATAAGAAGTCTTCAACAACTATCTATCTATCCTCCTTGTTTCTCTCTCTCTCTCTCTTATGTGAACTTGAGAGAGTGTGAGGTGTGTTTAATGAGGGAGGGTGCCTCCATATTTATACTAATCAAGTGACTTACCTATTACATGACCATGTCCGACCTCTTACCCTAATAGGGTCGACTTCGCCAAGAGAGACTCCAAAAATACATTACATGATGTTTCACTGGGGACTATTTCCCTGACTTACAATGAAGGTTGTACCTCAAGGTCTATACACAATAATGACATCCTGGAAGGAGGTAAACGCATCTCCAATGGGGGTACAACACTCCTCGATGCTGCAGTTGTGAACGTATGGAGGCAAGGAATGTACAATATATTAAGTTTGATGATGGTCTAAAACTTTGTCTTGAGTGCTTGGATTCAGCAATTATGGATACAAACGCATGCCAACCACTTTAAATTGAAATTAGGGACTTTTATGAAGGCATGAATATGAGAATAGACCAGCGAATTCCAATGTTGTTGGTTGAAAGGCAAGCATTGAATGAAGCCATGCAGGGTGAGAAGGAAGGAAGCCATCACATGCTAGAAACTAGAGGACTGTGCCTTTCAAAGGAACAGATTGTCAACATGTTGAGGCCTGGAAATTCGCAGGCGGCAACAGTAAGGGATTCTCCCCAATCAATGTTCCCAACTAGCCCGTTGACTGTTTGAAATAGGGAATCCGTCCGGTTTGCGGTCCGGCTACCGTAGGTCAAGGAACAAAACTAAGGCTTTACCGGTTGCGGCCCGGCCCACCGAGTTTTTGTATTTTGACTTGAAGAAATGATATGCAAGTGCCTAACTAAATGCAGGGTGATCAAGCTGCAGGGAGTGGTCACAAAGTGATGCGCAGGTTCTTGCCTCTCGTCTTGCGCTCGCGAGCAACCAAACCAGATACAAAAGAAATAAGCTAACTATCCACACTATCCCTAGGGAGCAAGGTTATCATTTTGGGTGAGCAATACATTTTCACACGCATAAAGAAGAATCACAAGTAGCTGATACTTCTTCTAAAGCACATGAACACTTACAGATATTCAAATAACCAGATAGCCGATCATTTTATAACAACATCTATTACTCACAGCGGAAAATATCCAGAAATTACTGAAGAACATTTAGCAAGAACATAGGTTCAGAATATTGAATACTCTTACAGTAAATGAAACACAACTGAAAACGAAATAGTTCCTCTTCAACATTATTCATTGAGTTTGCATTGATACATTTCGCTTTTCACTCTCTCCGACAGGCAAAAATTGCAGTTCCTATGCAAAACGAAGTAGTTCATCTTACAAGTAAACAAATACAAAGTTTTCCAGGGAAAAAGCCCCTTTTCAGTCCTACTTCCCTCTATTTAAACTACCCTCGCTGCCCCTTGGGCTGCCACCCCAGCGTGTGACTTTTCAGTATCTTCAATGATTCCGCTTCTTGTTCTGGCCGCTGCTTTTTTCCAATCATTCTCTATGAGCGTTTTATCTTCTAACTAGTAACAGATGAGTCTTCCTCTGTCCGTTCCTCCTTCGTTTGCTTGCTTTGTCCTTTTCTGCGTTTTTCCTTCCTTGTGATCGTGCCGGTTCCGGTCCGACCAAGTTACGTCTTAGCCCATGGTCGCTTTAGTAGCACCGAATTCCTTCTGCAAACAATCACAATGCATTATTCGCTGCAAAGGGGAGTTTTTTAAACATTTAAACATTCTTTGCCCAGCATTGTAAATCCGCAAGAGACTAGCCAGGTTCGCTCAGACAAGGTATCGATTTAAGCTTTTGGCGAGCAAAATTATAAGCGGTGGTCGACCAACTTCTGCATCGGATGAGACGAGACTTCAGGAGCCGCAACGGCGGGGAATTATAGAAACCGGGTGAGCGGAAACATGGGCGAAAAAAAGGGTAATCGGACGTCGGGGGGAAGAGTGCTTCGGGAACAAGGACGGGTGGCTCATCCGCAACGGCGGACGGAACAATGGCAGGGGACAGGCGACGAGGTGGAAAACTCAGTTCGGGCGGGGGAAGACAAGGTCGGACGTCAGATGATACTTGAATCGGGAGCCAACTATCTCCTCCCGGCCGCAACGGCGGGCGAGTGGAAGCTTATGGACAAGTGATTTTAAACTAAGCGAATCGGGCGTCGGACGGTTCAGAAAATCGGACGAAAGAAAGGTCTAGGAGCCGCAACGGCGGAAGGGTTGAAACTTCGCAGCGCCCGATCCAGCAGTAAAAGAGGCCCGCTTAAAGGGAAACTGAGGTATTTGAGCAGTGCTAAGGATCGGCTGTAATCAACCTCGCTTCTTTTTACAGGGGATGCGCTAAAGAACAGCAAATTTTCTTCTCTTCGACCACACATTCACGACCCGAACCAAAAAATGAACAAGGCATACACAAATTACTGACATCCACCTTCAGAGACACGGAAGGAAACACGCTCAAGGAGCTTAAAAGTTCAACGATCAAGCCACACAAAAAATAATCAGGAGGGGCTTAGAAATTAAAACATTAATTTGGGGGGGGGGGGGAACAGTTGCGGCAGCAACACAACAGTATTGCTAGAATGCCTAGGATTGGAGGTAATCGAATCTTAGACATGTTCACTGAACCCAGATTATTAACAGGCTCAGTTCTTGCCCATGAGTTGATGCATGCATGGTTGCGCCTCAATGGTTTCCGTACACCTAGTCTTGATGTTGAGGAGGGAATTTGTCAGGTTCTTTTCCACATGTGGCTGGAATCAAAGGTAAGTTGCAGATGAAAATTCGTGAAGAAATTGACGGTTTTTTCCTGGTGGTTGATCGCCGGAGGCCAATTGGAGCACTCTGGGGGTGATCTGAGTGTCATCAATGCCCCATATTGCTAACTGATGGTTACAAACAGTTAAATAGAGCAGTGAATGCACCTTCCTTCATTAAATTGATTATTTATTGATTATTTAATGAACTGGAGTCAATAGGGGCGCCTCCAATCACTTATGATGTTCAATTACACTTCAGTTAACCTCATCGAGGTTCATTGGAGTCATTGATGCGCTACCACTTGTTGGTTAGTTTGTTGTGACATGTGTCTGACCTACTTTCAGTTAGACTCAGTCATTTATTGCACTCCGACTTCAAATAGGGCTCAGTTGAGTCAATTAGGGTTTTGATCAGTGGTTAACTTGAGTGTTGACTGTGGCTTACATTCAATTAAGCTAGACTCACTCATTCAATTCGAATGACCTCCTTGGGAATTTGAATTGCTTTGTCATTCATGCTTATAGCATGATCTCGTATTGTATTACTTCTTCTTTGTGTGAATATACAGAGCGACTACTCATTTTGTAGCACAATTACACCATTTTCATGACTTATTGTTATTAATCTTTGATGAGACTTGTGTTTGGTCCCTAGATTACTGTGACAGATTAATATGGTATCAGAGATCACAGCAGGACGAAGCTCAGATCTCTCAAAAACAAGGTTTTTGACAGATCTTGCATGAAAAATTGAGCAAAGCTCAAAAATTCCAGCACTGCACCAGAAGCCAAGGCTTACCACTTAATACCCCAAGTAAGGAATTTGTTGGTCAAGTTTGCTTGATCAACTATGATGGGTGTGATGAAAGCCTAAAATGTGCAGGCCGTCTGACCTTACGGTGCCCCTTTTGTTGTGATTTGCAGGTTTTAACAGGTACAACTTCGAATGGACTCATCAGTCTCTCTTCTCACCCCATTCACAAGCTATTCAGAATGGAAGTTAAAGATGATTGCATCTCTGAAGAGAAAAGGTCTCTATGAGGTGTCTATTGGACTTGGAAAAGAGTCTTATGAGTGAGAATGACTGGATAAATGACGGTGATAGAGCTTTTGGAGCAATATGTCTGACCCTTTCTCCTAGCTTGCACTACCTTATTGGTTCTGCTGAATACCTAAAGGATCTCTGGACAAAATTGGACAAAACCTTTGGAAAGCACAATGAGGATCATAATAGCACTTTGGAGATCACATCCAGCACCACAAGAGTTCTTTACTCAAAATTCTCGACCTCTACTCTCTCTGATGAAGTTGTTCAAGATGAAAAAGAAGCAGAATCTTCTATACAGTCAATTTGAATTGAAGAAAGTCTCCTTGCAGTGACTCCTTCTCCTGATGCTCCAGAAGTTTGTGGGATCTATGATATCTCATCTCCTCATATTGCTGAAACAGAAGAAGACATTCGAATCTCTGATATTGAAGAAAAATACTGCTGCACTTCCATGCAAACATTCACCGGTGATTTTCCTTTGAATTCTGTGCAAAATTTACCAGTAATTGCTTCCGAAAGTGAAGAGAAATTTGATTTTCCTTCCTCTAATGTTGCTGCTGGTGTGCAAATATGTGATACCTTGGAAATTTTGGAAGAAATATTAGATTACCAGAGTGATCTATTCGCTCCCCATGATCTAGATCTTCTAGCAAATTCCTGTAGGATTGCATGCACCAAAATTCAGAATTTTGAAGAAGAAGAAAGCTGTGCATCCATTGTCTCAGTTAACCATTTATTTGAATATGATATTAACTTTATTGGATCTAACATGATCTTATTTGGATCTGATCTAATATTTCTTGGTTCAATATTTCAGGTTCATAAGCTTTCAGTACTACTTGTAGCTGTTCTCATTAATTTTGTGAAGAAACAAGTACCGCAAGTCTCATTCGAAACTATTGCCGGAGATTTGATTTCATTTCACAATTTTGGATCTGTTGTGAACCTATTTGGATCTGATTTACTTTCTGATATGATATTATTTGGTTCATATTTTAAAATCCAAGAGCTTTCAGTCATGCTTGTAGCTGCTCTCACCAATTTCGATGTGAAAAATCAAGTACCGCTCTTTCTCTTCAAAACTGTTGATGGGGATTTGGTGCTGATGGGGATTTGGTGTTAGTTTCCTCATATGAGGTTGTTGATATTTTATTATGTGATTCATTAGCTATTTTAGAAGCTATATCAGATTATGGAGCTCAAGAATTCGCTCTCCACAGTTCCAGGGCTTCTCTACCTTTGGTCACATGCTCATCTCCCCACAGAACTAGTAAAGAGGAAGACATTCTGCATCCGCTTAAACACTTGCTCCTAAGATTTGGGGCTGATTTTACCACTCATGGTTTTCTGTTCAAGGTTGAAACAGGGTCAGTTTCTTGAGTGTTCCACACATGGTTTGAATCCTCAAGAACTTTGCTCTCTCTTCAGATGATTTCAGCTACTCTACATGGGTCCAGTTTTCATCGTGCAACTGTTTATGTTTCTGATTCAGTTGAGTGCATTGTTCTTCTTCCAAAGTGGAAGATTCCTCCAGAAATATTCATTTAGTTTGAATTCATAGGTTCACATGCACAGTCTCAAGATTTTGTTGCATAGAAGAACCAAAAAATTTCTTGATTTACTACTTAGTTTGAGGGGGGGTATTTTTCCCATGAGGATTTCCCTGTTTCCTTGGTTATATTAAGTAGTTACTTTATTGTACAAGGTGACCTATGGCCTTAGTTGTCGGGGCCCTAGCATTCTTATGCACTTTATGTTTTCTACTCCTCCTGAGTATAGCTTAAGGGGGGGGGTGTTGGAGACATTTACCACCTTACACACTCATTTTGGTCAATTTGGTCTAGTTAAACCACTATCGTAAGTTTTATTGACTTAATTGACATCAGAGGAGCACTAGATGACATCAGCTAGATCACAACCATGCCTACCTTTAGTCAAGGAGGCTAACTTAGCCTTCTCCTACATTCGGGGAGGCTAACTGGAGCACTCCGGAGGTGATCTGAATGTCATTAATGCCCCATATTGCTAACTGATGGTTACAATCAGTTAAACAGAGAAGTGAAGGCGCCTTCCTTCATTAAATTGATTATTTATTGATTATTTAATGAACTGGAGTCAACAAGGGCGCCTCCAACGACTTCTGATGTTCAGTTAACCTCATCGGGGTTCATTGGATTCATTGATGCGCTACCACTTGTTGGTTGGCTTGCTGTAACATGTGTTTGACCTACTTTAAGTTAGACTCAGTCATTTTGTTGCACTCCGACTTCAGTTAGGGCTCAGTTGAGTCAATTAGGGTTTTGATCAGTGGTTAACTTGAGTGTTGACTGTGGCTTACATTCAGTTAAGCTAGACTCACTCATTCAATTTGAATGACCTCCTTGGGAATTCAAATTGCTTTGTCATTCATGCTTGCAGCATGATCTTGTATTGTATTACTCATTCTTTGTGTGAATATACAGAGCGGCTACTCATTTTGTAGCACAATTACACCATTTTCTTGACTTATTGTTATTAATCTTTGATGAGACTTGTGTTTGGTCCCTAGATTACTGTGACAAATTAATACATGTTTCTCTAAGGAAATCTCTTCAGATCACCTTGCCCTCAGCTGCACCTACCTTAGTGATCCTAATTTAGGGAAACCCCCCTAGAGCTGGAGAAGAGCCAGCCTGAAGCGAGGAGAGAGGGGTGTGGTGACATTGGCCTATCTCTCGAGAGTTGTCACCGGGCCGACGCGCTCGCATTTTGGGGTTCATCACTCGTGTGCCAGTTTTGGGCGACAACACTCCTTACAAAAAGTTTCAACATATGGGAGCCAGAAAAAGTCCCTCTTCTATCCTACTCTACCTTTACTTATACATTTACAAAAATACTTTTGGTTATCCATGCCCTTTGGGCTTTCCTAACTCTTTGTTTACAAAATTTTGTCTTCTAGTGTGCTCACTAAGAAAAATGAAATAAATACAAAAAATTACATAAACATCTTCCACTTGTGAATAAAACAAAATCCTAAGTGGGCCCAGTTGGTTTCTTAATAAAAAGATCCCATGCTTGAGCCTCTTCATTAATGATTCGATATTCAGCTGGCTCCAGCACACGTGCAGCTATTCATGCCTGGACAACTGGGATTCTATCTCCTTTACTTTTAGGTGAGTTCTGACTCAGTAACTCCTTCAACGGATGCTTGTGGACCGAAACTTGTACAATCTAGACTCCAATAGCTTCCTCACTGACGCATTCGATCTTAGCTATGTTTTCTTCCTCTGTCTTCAGCCTGTCCTGAAGGTTCTTTATATGCTCCTCTCAGGCTGGGAAGGCTTGATCTGGAGTACTTGCTAAAAACTGGTATTGATTGTGGATTGAACACATTCTTTTGTAGAACTCGATACACTTCTCCATAATTTTATCAATGGTTGTGTTCAACCTTACTGCTGATTTGTAGCCGAAATTTAATATTGCCAATTCCATCTTTAGACTTCTTGCAGTTTTCTTAAGCATGTTTGCCGGAAATGTCGGATTAGCTCCTATCCAAGTTAGCTGGTTCCGCACAAATTCAGCCATGTCTGATAACTTCTTCCTGAACTCTAATGAGCTATGTGCTATCTCTTTCAATCTAGCCTCAATCTGCTTAATCCTGTACATCTCTCCTGCCAACTTCAATAAAATCTGATTTATTTCCTTTTGCATCAAAGATGATTGATTACGGAAAGGAGCAATATCAAGTTGTTTTTCATTTGCCACATTGAGTTGCTTATTTAACAAATTGTTCTGAATTTCTAATTCTTCAACTCTTTTGTCAGACGTGTCCTTTTGCTTTTCTAACTCTAGAACCCTTCTCTCGAGATCCTTTTTCTCTCCTTCAGTGATATTAGCTGACAATACTAAGGCATCTTTGTCTGATTGAAAATTTTGATATGCTTCTTTAAGTCTCTCCAATTCTATGAGAATGTCATCATGCTTCCTTTTTAGGCTTTTCCCTTCTCCTTTTTCTTTCCTTAGGGTTTCATTCATTTCGGACATTTTCTCCTTATACTGTTCAATATCATCTACCATTTTTCCAACATTATCTGCATTGGTGAGAGCTGATGCTACACCTGCCATCGCAAGGAGTTTAGGATCTTTACTAGTCCCATGTATAACTGTTTTCTCTATTACCATAATCTCTACAGGATGGTCTCCAGTGTCCACCCTTTTCTCTGTTCTCATCACAATCATTTTCTTGTTTTTATCAAAGAAAATCGTATTAAGGTCAGTTACTGCCTGTTCTTGGGATGGGATGAAAGGCATTAGTCCAAGCTCTACCGAGAGAGCTAGATCTTCTATTGTTGTGCTACTTGATGGGTCAAATGAATCCATGGAATTATCATGGGCCTGCTCCTGTTCAAGATTTTCCCAATCTCGATCATTCTCCTCCTTCCGCTTAAGGTCCTCGGTTGATTTTTCTGTTACTTCTCTTGCTCGGTCAGCCGCTTCCTTTTTTATTCTTTCAGTCTCTTCCCACAATTTCTGCTCTTCTTCTTCCTATCTCTTCTGCTCTTCTTCTTCCTTCTGTCATTGTGCCTCCTCTACTAATCGTTGCCCTGCTACCTGTAACAATCTGAGGGCTTCCCCTTCTCTTTTCTTTGCAGCTTCTTTTTCTTTCTTTTGTTGTTCAGCAGTACCACTACTGCTTCATTTGCCTCCCACAATCTTTATTTTCTTCTTGAATCTTCTTCTTAAGGTTGTCATATTGCAGGCGTTGCGGAATATCTCCTCATCTTTATCCCAGTAATTTGTGTATTCAAAATGCGCCCCTACCGGCGAACAATAATTTGCAATCTTGTTCTCTGAATCATTCCTGTGAAAACTTTTTTCTCCAAAGTGAAAGTATTCTAATTCTTTCACAAATTCTGGTGCACTCTTCATCTTGGTAAACTTATAACTACCTATGTGGAACGGTAGAGGTGGATATACAACCTTTTTCTAATCAAATAATTTTTTTTTGATCCCGTCTATGTAGAGCTCCCTCACCCCCTCTTTGTGAACAACATAATCAGTAGCGTACTTCGGTAACAAAGAAGGGGCTTTAGATCCCCCAAACATTCTCAAGTACAGACCTTCTTCCGAGAGGTAATAATGCCCATTCTCTTCCACTATCTCCAATGTCTTTTCAGACATGCAATTGCATTCTATGAGGAAGATTAACTTGTAAAGCGGCATTAAGAAGTCTTCACTGATGCTCTTGTAGAAACTATAGTATTTGCGTGCCCAGAAAAGCTGGTATGTAGAATATACAGGGGTCTTCATCTTATCCCATTTGAATTTAGTGTTGGGAACTAGTGGGTGCATAAAATGCAATCAATCATGAAAGAGCTCATATAGAACTCTGACTTTCTCTGTGTCAAACCCCCAAGTGCTGCACTTATACACGATGATACACTGTTTGCTACTATATCAACCCAGTTGAAAATGGTATCCCTTGTAGCTACAAAATAAATCACTGGTACCCAGCTTATCTTATAAAACTTTCCATTCGCTCGGTCAAAAATCCGGTCTAACATCAAAGCTAGAAGCCGGTATGGGGTACGTAAGTTTGAATTTTCATATTCTTCAGAAGGATTTGTGTGGAACTGCTTCCCATGAATTATCATCTTCTTTACACAATTGAAAACATCCAAGTCTAGCCTCTTTATCCACTTTTCTGTCAAATAGATCTAAGGTGTAGGTAGCTTACATCCTTGAGCTACATATGTCGGGTTGTAGGCAGCAAAACCTTGTGCATTAATGTTTGACAAGATCATTTTGGTTACATCTGCCCTTGGAGGAATCTAGCCGATTACTTCGGCACATGGGAAAAGTTCAGGACGGGTAGACACCTTCATGATAACCGACTTCTTTATGTTTGCATATATCGGTATGTCTTCTAAACCCATGTCTGGGACAGCCTGGTCCTTGATCATTTGATAGATCTGACCCCATCTGAACTCTGGCTCGACTTCGGTGAAGGGTTTAGTATCTTCATAGATAATTTCCAACTTTGTTATGATTTCCACCTTTGGATCGTCCCCCGTGGCCTAGACCTTCTTTTTTCCTTTTTTAGGCATGGTGCTATACAAAAATTGAGGCTGTCAAAAACATAAAACCATATATTAGATCCATTTCAATCTCCTAACATGCATGCATGATAAATATCACTACTAGATCTGAGATTGAAAGCAACCAAAAACAACATGAGGTCATATTAAACCAAAGAACTTTACCATGTTATCTTGAAACATTTCAACAAACTTCGTGATACCGGGGAGAACACCTCCGGCTACCCTAGAACCTCAAAATGAAACCAGGCTACGGGTGGACAAAGTTTAGAAGTGGGGACTGTCACGCATTCAGTAAAAAAGAAAATAACCTCGGCTTTTGTCAAATAAACACCCTACCAGCTCACGATCGGATTACCAAGACTCTCCCCATTCAAACAAAATGACACCCTTCTGCGTCTCAAAAACTTCAAAACGACGAGTTTAAAAAAAAACTCTTTGGGCTAGGAAACCTCTACAACCTACCCTGGCCAATGGTGATACCCTTTCTGCTCACGCATTGATAAAATGGACAAGGAGTGGTGCAGATGATGAAACGCTCGTCTCACCATGGCCCTGCTATTGAAACAAACCGACAGAATCTCCCCCATGGCGAGGGCAGAGGGGACGGGTGGGCTTGGGGCAGGTAGGGAAACTCGACGGCCCTGCTAGCCAGGAGCGAAGCGACCAGGATTTGTTTGCACGGGGGAAATACAGTCCTCGAAACCTAAAATGAAAAGCAAAACCTCTATGGTCTTGGGACATATATATCTTCTACAAATAAAAAAAAAACTAATTCCATAAAACCTAACTGCTCCTTCCCACAATGCAAAATGATCAAGCAGGGATTCAGATCCTACTTGGAAAAAGGACCTCGACGGTTGGTGGGGTGAAATGTGCACAGCTGGCAAAAGAATCCACACGGTGGCTGTCAGCTCAAACGATGATAAACGAGCGCTCCAAACGAAAAATAGAAATAACCATGGCATCACCCCCGACGGTTTAAATAGAAAAACAAAGAAAGGCAATAAATGGCCCATGAGCAGAACGCCATCGGCACCAAGAAAATTCCTTGGCAAGTCATCACATCGACAGCCAACTAAGATAGTGTCAGGTGGAAACCTGGGATAGACCCATCGTTCATCGAATGAGCAAAGACCTTCCTTGTCGGGAAGATATGATGATTCAACGATGGCAATGACTTAAACTCCATCAGCGGCTAAACTCGCTTATCAGCACAGTATCGGCTGGGACTCCGAGAAGACATCAGTTGAAAAACGCACGGGGCAATCGACAACGTCGGTAAAGACTTCCGAAGCGGCCCGTCGAAAAACTTATGGAAACTTTTCGATGCGATGGGTGGATAAGAAAATGAAACTGCTTCCAATACCGTCGGAAAACTTCGACAAGACAACCCGATGCATCGAAAACGCTGTCAACAAGCCATCGAAAAAGAAAACGGAAGCTCTCTTCACTAACATTGGCTTCATAGGCCAGAGTCTAACCGACGAATCGGTAAACTCGCGTGAGTTTTCTGGAAGGAAAAAAGAAAGCAAAGGATCAGCAGGCTTAATAGGTAGCTCTTCCGCTACGTCGACTAAACTTAGTGAGTTCATCCGATACGGCAGGTGGAAAAAATGAGTTTCAACCTAGATCCAAATCCTAGGCTCTATCAAGCGCCGAGATGGATCAAATCTCTCTAGGTGCAAACCTCTTCTTAGGTATTCATTGATTTGATTCAAACCAAAAGACACATCTTTTTATTTAAGGTCCACATATAATATTTTTATTGTTAATATTTAATATTATTTATGGTCGACATATGATATTTTTTATTATTTTTTATTTTGTTAGGAACGAACATTGCATTATTTCCCCACACATGGTTTTAAAACCATATGCAAGGCCCTCCTACAACTATGGGTTATTTAGGAGGTCTTGCACATGGTCTTAAAACCATTTTCAAGGCCCTTCTAAACCATGTACAATAAAACCATGGGTTGTTTAGGAGGCCTTGTACATGGTTTAAAAACCATGTGCAAAGCCTCCTAAACCATGTACAATAAAAAAATGGGTTGTTTAGAATGCCTTGCACATGGTTTTAAAACCATGTGCACATGGTTTTGTGCAAGGCCAAAATTTTGTGTTTTTTCTTGACCCACATATTTTTTTACGGATAATTAAATTTTTACTTTTTTATTGTTTTGTTAGGTAGGAAGATTACAACATCTCCCCCATATTAGATTGTTTTGTGGCCGACATTTATTTTGGCCTATTAGAAAATTTATTTTTTATTAATAAAAGAAAGTGATATTATTTTTTATTTTGTGTAACAAAATCTCTCCCATAATATTCACTATCACTATTATTTTTTGCCCACATGTTACAAACATTACATTTTGTTAAATATCTCTCCCATAATATTCACTATCACTATTATTTGTTGCCCACATGTTACAAACGTTACATCAGGTTACAAGTTCTCTCCCATAATATTCACTATCACTATTATTTTTTGTTGACATGTTACAAATGTTAGTAACGTTACATCATGTTACAAGATCTCCCCCATACTGGGCTGTAGAGCGCCTTTCGGCGCAATGATTCAATGGCGGCAAGGACTTAAACTCCATCGGCGGCTAAACTCACTTATCAGCACGATATCGGCTGGGACTTCGAGAAGACATCAGTTGAAAAACGCACGGGGCAATCGACAACGTCGGTAAAGACTTCCGAAGCGGCCCGTCGAAAAACTTATGGAAATTTTTCGATGCGACGGGCGGATAAGAAAATGAAACTGCTTTCGATACCATCGGAAAACTTCGACAAGACGACCCGATGCATCGAAAAGGCTGTCAACAAGCCATCGAAAAAGAAAACGGAAGCTCTCTTCGCTAACATTGGCTCCATAGGCCAGAGTCTAACCGAGGAATCGGTAAACTCGCGTGAGTTTTCTGTAAGGAAAAAAGAAAGCAAAGGATCAACAGCCTTATCAGGTAGCTCTTCCGCTATGTCGACTAAACTTAGTGAGTTCATACGATACGGCAAGTGGAAAAAATGAGTTTCACCTTAAGATTTTTCCGATTTGTAAAAGAAAAACTAAGTCAGGAAAATGGTTCTTAGAGGACAAAGGTGGTCTGAGAAGGCTTAGAGACTAGAAATCAAAGGAGAGCCTTGAAACATGAAATTTTTTGGGGTAGATGTTGCAGCAGCAACAACTTCCAATGCCATGTGGATTACCATACCGCATAGCAGTATTTGGTTACCGGTGAATGTTTATAGGGCTTCAAAGCACACTATTACACATTCTGCAAGTAGGACCCACTGAAACGCTATGTCGCTGAAAATGCAAGCACCTCCTTCACTTCCAATGCCATGTGGGTTACCATACCACAACAGTATTTGGTTACCTGTGAATGTTTATAAGGCTTCAAAGCACAATATTATACATTCTGCAAGTAGGTCCCATTGAAAAGCATAGTCCAAGTCTTTCCTCACAGCCATTATTATAATATGTATCACAATCACATCACATCAATTATATTAAAAAAAAAGGCTAACAATCGAATTAAGTTCATGGCATTAGTTGGATATTTTATAAAACCCTCGGGTTATTATGTAAAAGATTGGTTATGGCTCATTAAAAAGTTTGAGAATAGGATTCAACATTGGTCCTTCAAGCTTTTTTCTCTGGGTGGGAGGTTGGTTCTTATTAGGGCTGTTATGACCAGCTTACCGGTGTACTAGTTGTCATTAGTCCCCTTACCGAAATCCATATTGAGGAAACTCAGAAGTTTAATCTTTGACTTCCTTTGGGGCTCTACGGGGAATAAGAAAAAACTCCACCTAGCTTATTGGACCACTTTATCCAAGCCTACTTCTCAAGGGGGCTGGGGTATTAAAAATTTAGAATGGTTCAACACTTCCTTAAGACTTAAATCTTTTTGGCTTGCTCTTTGCGGCAATGGTCTCTGGTTCAAGTTAATCTCTGTGAAATATTTAAAAAAGAATAATGTCTTGTCATGGATTCGATGCAAAACTTTCTCTGCTATGGGTGTCTCTGTTATTTGGAAAGGCTTCATTAGCACTATTACTTGGCTTGGCAAGGGATTAACTTGGATGGCAAGTAATGGTGAAAGCATAAAGGTAGGAGTGCACCCAATCACAGGTATGGGCACATGCTATATATTGCCTCAGGATCTCCGCAATTACCTGGAAGATTACGGGATAATATCTCTGGCACAAGCCAGAAATTACTCAGTTGAAGCCTAGAACTATTGGCTCACTGCCTCAGACCTGGATCTTGGTGGAGAATGGCACACTCTTTGGGATGAATATGTTAAGGGGCTGGAACATGGGAGTATTCATCTCAGGTCTTCTCTTGATTGTTTTCTATGGTCATACAAGAATTACTCAGGATCTATATCTGCGGCAATGGTATATGAGTGTGTGGTGGATCACTTTAAGAAGCCTGATTTGGATACTTCTCTTGTTTTTCAGGTTCTATGGAAATATAATATACTTGAAAAAATCCGATGCTTTATATGGCTTCTCATAAAAAATAAAGTATTAACATGGGATCAGCTCATTAAACGTGGCTTACAGGGTCCTAGTCGCTGTCTGCTCTGCAAAAAAGATGAAGAAACGGCCCAGCATTTGTTCTTGGACTGTCATTTTACTAAGAACACCTTCGCAGCTGTATCTGAACACTTTGACTCTCGATCCTTTAAAAAAGCATCCTCTGGAACTACTGTTTGATTGTATCTGGAACATTGGGTTAAAGATCACGCTTTCGACTATCCCAAGTTATACCTGTCGTTTTTCACCTTATGGTCTATTTGGAAACACATGAATAAGTGTATCTTCGAAGGAAACAATCCAGCGGTCTATCCAGTCCTTCACCAAATTGATATGCTCTTCCATTCATACTCCGTGCCTATCAAAAAGTTTAAAAACAGAGTGGTAGGATTGCCTCCAAAGATAGAGTATCTTTGTGGGTTTTTTGATGGTGCAGCCGCCAAGAACATAGGGGGGGCAGGCTTTATTTTGTATATGAGTAGCTCACACAGCGTTCAATTTTCCATGGGCTGTGGAAGAAGTACAAACACTAAATCTGAGCGGATGGCTTTATGGGCTCTCCTCTCTCTCTCAAAGATTATGGGAATCCCTCTTCACTCTCTATTCGGAGACTCCCTTGTCATCATATCATGGGCTACAGGAAAATGCACACTGAACATACCTCATCTGAGACATTGGTGTGATGATATAAGAGAATTACTGCATAACTTTCCGGATATGATTATGAAACACATGTATCGTGAGCATAATCAGATTGCCGATAGTCTCTCAAAAATGGCACTCTCTCTTGATTCAGGCTTTGGGAATTTCCAGGAATATATATTAGGCAAGATTACTGATCATGGTAATTTTCAGTTATATTAGTATGTGCTGGCCCATTAAGCACTTCTTTTGTTGTCTTTAACTGGGACCTAAGCAATCCCATGAAGAGACGTTCAGTCATCTTCTTATGCTCATGATTTATGTTACTTCTGCTCATATCAGGAAATTGATAAAATCTGACCTGTCTATACATGAGTGATGATAAAAGCCTGCGATACAACAGGTTGTGTCTCTCTGACCATGGTATGATGACGGAGACTCATTGAGTCAAGAGGATCCCTTACTGGTCCTATCTATGGAGACAGTATTTGACTGAATGTATATGATGATCTTTGATTCAATAGAATATCAGGATCTGGTTTTTTCTCTGCTGAAAAAAAAAAAGTTCATGGCATTAGTTCAACGGCAGTGACAAGGAACACAACTTACCATCTTGCAAAATTTACAGTTCTTCCCGAAGCCTCCCTACAAGTCCTTCGAACAATTGATTGTGTTCCCTGATTTGCCTTATCATACTTTTATTGATTTTCGCTTCTCTATTAAGATCCTCGGTATGATGGCTTGGGAAAACATGGCAATCATAGATCAACATCAAACCAATTCTCAAAAGAATCGTGGTTAGTTTTGGTAGGGTTGTATATTTGCATGCTTGGAACCATTGACACTAATGATCCCTTTATTGATGCTATTGAGTGGCGGACCCTCCAAGATATGGACAAGTTAAGACATGAACAATGTTGTCTTTAGTCCATAGATTTCACATTAGTTAAAAATCGTCAATTGACAAAAGTTAGAAATCGTTAGTTGAATGAGAAGTTTTTAAATTGATGTCTTACTTTACAAATTAACAGGGTATTTATAGATGCTCAAGATTAACAGTTTATTTTAATTTATATGATATTTTGGTCTCAAATTTCATAAAACAATAATTGAAACCTATTTTTCAATGTAAAAACAGTATTTTTAGGTGCCCTAGATTGGTAGTTTACGTAAA
This sequence comes from Pseudotsuga menziesii, assembly GCA_001517045.1. Lineage (NCBI taxonomy): Eukaryota > Viridiplantae > Streptophyta > Pinopsida > Pinales > Pinaceae > Pseudotsuga > Pseudotsuga menziesii. The sequence continues at coordinate 13,540 of LPNX010852770.1, read as the reverse complement.
GGTCAAGATTTTTATCTTCTCTTTGCAACATAGAAATGATTGCGTTGTCTTCTCTTTGCACCATAGAAATGATTGTGTTACAGCGTTAATTTGCACCATCAAGTACAATTGCTAGTTTTACCCTATTCCCACATCATATGTACACAGAGATATCTCCCAACATGAGTTGTAAGAGCACATAGAGATTCCATTTTATGTATAATTGTTACCCACGTCATACACACAGATATCTTCCCAAATGTGGGTTGTGAAAACACCAACCTTCTCTCGGTTCAATCAACAAAACTCTTTGTCACTTCTATCTACATCAAAATATCCTCTTGAACCATCCACTTAAAACCACAACATGGTTCAATCAACAAAACTGTGTCACTTATATCTACATCAAAATACCCACTTCAACCATCCACTCAAAACCACAACATGGTTTAAAGAAGCCATTCTTCATAATTATCATATCTGCATAGAATAAATTTTCCACTTTGTTTCACATGTTCGCATTGATAGTTAGATGCAGGTTAAAGCAACATGTCCTTGTGTATATACACTAATCTTACAAGAACTTGCCATACCAGAGCAAAACAGATTATTCAAACCGATTTTCACTGGTTCAAATTTGTACTAGCCAATTTAGTACAGAGACAGTCCAAATCAATTGGTTTCATAGAAAATAAATCCAAAACCTATTGGTTTGAATGATTTTGTCCAATTTTGACTAGAATCCATAACCTCTAAAATTTTAAAGTAAAAGTTTGCATTCTTCATCAGACTTCATATGAGGAAAGTAGACTTTCATATCTCATTCAGAATTCAACATACTTAACAGTTTCAAGATTTTAACACTTCAGAGCTAGATTTTGTTATGTGTGAGGGTATGGGATTGACATTTATGAGATTTTAACATTTCAGCGCTAGATTTTGTCGTGTGTGAGGGTATGGGATTGATATTTAATCATAAGCACCAAACCCTCTATGTTACCCAGTGTTGGTGTTCATTGCACTCAATAATGTTTTGTTATAGTCATCGTTAATGGCTATGCATATTTTGTATCTAATGCTTCAGATTTACATTGATGTACATTATATTATTTATCAAAATATGAAAAATAGTTTTGAGCATTTGAGCCATTAATGCTGTTTAGAGCATTTTACAAAAATAAATTCAAATCTGATATTATGTAAGACTGCTCTCTAAGGTTCACGACCCCAAACTATACTTCTAAATTAGAACACATCATCAACGTTTTTGGTGATATCATTGACAAGATAGATATCTAAGATCAATTTAAAAAATTAAAACACAAGATCACAAGATCCATTGAACCTGCTATGCTCCTATGGAATAAAGGAGTGATATTTTACTTTTGGGTGCCAGTGAGATCAGCTGCAAATGTTTTTTTTTGGTTCCGACATTAGAGAAAAATTGATTAGCCATCTATCTGCATCTGCCACAGAGAAGAAATAATCTGTAGCAGCATTTTTCATTGAAATTCAACAAAGAATGCATTTGAAGACAATTAAGAGAGCAAAGACATTATCACAAACGATTGCAATGCAATACAATGTTTCCTCCCGCTAAAAGGCTTCCGCTGCAGTCCTTTAAACGTGGATACTAGCCTGCGCCGAGCTATGAACTTATAGCAACTCTTCCACGAGAGGAATATCAAACTGAATAATAAGAGAAATATCTAACTTCTTCTGCTGCAAATGCCATGTTTTGAACTAGATCAACAGAGTGCCTCGCTCAATACAGTCCAAATTATTGTTTTCATATAAAGCGGTACCACCATGCACATTTGGAAATTAATGAGATTTTTCTCTTCCTTTGTTTTCCTTGAATAAATACTAAGCCCTGAATTTTATGCTATCAGGATATCCGTATAGTCTGGAAATAAATTTAGTTGCAAGTTGATAACTAATACTAATTCAAACAAAACTGCAATTTCAATTGGGGTATCCAGTTCATATAAAGCTGTACCACCATGCACATTTGGAAATTAATGAGATTTTTCTCTTCCTTTGTTTTCCTTGAATAAATACTAAGCCCTGAATTTTATGCTATCAGGATATCCGTATAGTCTGGAAATAAATTTAGTTGCAAGTTGATAACTAATACTAATTCAAACAAAACTGCAATTTCAATTGGGGTATCCAGGATACCTCTGTAAGCACAAACAAATCAAGCTGTACCATCATGCACATTTGGAAATTATTAATTAATAATATTTTTCTCTTCCTTTGTTTCCTTAAATAAATACTAATCCCTGAATTTTATGCTATCAGAATATCTGTATAGTCTGGAAATAAATTTAGTTACAAGCCGATAACTAATACTAATTCAAACAAAACTGCAATTTCAATTTGGGGGTATCCAGGACACCTCTGTAAGCAGAAACAAATCCAAATAAGGATAAATATCTATAAAATTAAAATATTAGTATTGTTAATATTACAACTAAACTAATCAAATAAAGTCATCGCGCTCAAGCACCTTGAGGCTTGTACTGCCTAGTTTGTCATAGAACCAATGTAGGAGCCAAGTGCAAGCAACAAAGGGTTATTTCAACTTACACTCAGAAACATGGCTGACAGGCTGTATTCCTTAATAAATATCTTGAATTGTAATCTTATTTCAATTGCTCGATAATAGCGGGTGAAGCTTCAATATCGCAGAAACTACCACAAGTTGTATCAAACATATTAACAAAAATGATCACTACATTAACAGTTACTTGTTAAGTCATATGCACTTCGTTGCTAGAAACAATATAATCTCTACCAAATCCGCCATGACATCATTCAAAGAAATAAAAATTGACAACACCTATTAGAAACTGGAGTTATCTAAACAATTAACTTCTTGCAAGAGCAAAAATAGTGCCCAAACCACTTTGATTAATCATTAGCTCCAGTGATTGCAAGTACAACAAGATAAAAAAGAGTCTCACTTCAAGAGAGCTGTTACACGATACACTTCCTCTGTGAAATCGTACTGATTTCATATGATTTCTAATAAAATTTCCTTCAAAATCTATTGGACCACATAAATAGACATGCTTTGACATAATTCTATTTTAATTGATGTCCTCGCTACGTGGTTTGCATATCAGTTACCCCATAGTCGACGGTTAATTCTGTTAAAGGAGGAATATGTTCAATGGCAAAAAGCATGATATGGGGAAACCTAGTATCTTGATGGTCATAAAGGACACTTTGAAGTAGAACATTAGGAGAACAACTGTGAGTGATGAAGCGAGCAACATTCCCCATGTTCCTAGCATTTATGGTAAACTTCAATTCAAGAGGAGGGGGACTAGAACCATCTTGTTTCTTTTCAGGAAGGATATCAGAAACATTACCCCAGTCTGTCAAATTTTCCTGGGAACAATTTGCCTTTAGAAGGTACTGATTTTCCTCATCCTGCTGGTCTATCTCCTCATCTGACATAACTTCACCAACATATTCACAGATAAAACTACCAGTTGGAATTGGATCCCAAGACCGCACACCCCATCCTCCATTATCTTTTCTAAACACTTCCAAATTGAACTTTGGTCCTTTTTGAGATAATCTATTTCGGCAAGTTTGAGGACACCTGCAATGCTCACCACATTCATAGATTAAAGGTCTCCACTTGACAAGAAGTCCATTTTGAGTATAGGGCATTTCTCCTCCATTCAGTTCAAAACATAAGCACTTGTCACTGAAACCACACTTGCTCTTACAATCACAAGCTTGAGAAGGCTCAAGCTTGGGAACAGAATTTGAATACCTTACTTTGCTAATGTACTCGAAATCTTTTGGGCCTTCGTCATCATCAACATTATTCACAAGATAAACACGTGTGCTCTCCCTCTTTGAGGAAATATCTTGATTAATAAGACCTTGCCTAAGAGATGGGTTGCGCTTCCATTTGACAGCAGACTTCAGTATATCAGATACCAGCTCAGGCTGGCCAGGTAATCTCTTCAACCTGTACTTGAACACACCAAATCCTGACTTCCCTTTATCCAACCATGAATCTTCAACCTTGTAGAGACCATCATAAACATAGATCTTCCCAGAAGGACTAGCATTGTCCTCGATACCACGAATCACTCTGACTTCAACTCCATGATGTTTGCTTCTCTCAAGGGCAAGATTCCCCCTTTCTAGTTTTTGATCATTATGCTGTTTCTTATCCGTATTTCCTCCCTGCCCAGTGTAAACCAGTGTTTCCCCACCATCATCCTCATTGTCTTCATACCCACCAGATGCAATAATACTGATAGCAACTGGATCATTCCACTCGCTGTTGTTTGCACCGATATAATCTATTCCAGCCTGCACCTGACCATGCAAGCCAACTATACACATCTCCATTCTAAAGAAAAAATGATCACCAGATTGGATCCCTGGAACAGATCCTACTATCCGTTTGTCCCGATTAGGCCACAACCCTTTCTCAAGCATTAATGTCCCTGCTTTTAAATCAGGTCGTCTCACACCACCACCACTACCTCCACCTGCTTGCTTATAAGCTTCATCCTCTACCATGAAGTTTCGTCGCAAAGCATCATATGTCATAAGCACAGTCTTCATTTCCTTCCTATCAGAGATAGCTAAATCATCATTGTCTACATCACTGAAACGGAATACCTTTGCTTTTTTTCCACTATGTTTATTCTTGTTGGTAGGAGCCTTCTTGCGCTTCTTGCCACCCGGTTCAGTGGCCCCCACTGGAGTCAAATCTGTTTCCCCTTCCTCCAGATCATCTAGATGATTCTCCATCTTAACAGGAGTAGTCTCTGAGTCCATTGGAACTGGTCCCTCGCTGTCCAACGCTGGCCTTTTTGTTGCAGTGTCTTTGTTAGAAATCCGTCCTTTGGCTGCAGCTTGCTTGTATTTGGCTTTAGAGGGTACAACACGCTCCTCTGCATCATTTTCCTTGGTAATCTTTTTCTTCACCTGTTTACTTTCTGAAGGCCTCAAACCGCTTTTGCCTTCTCCTTCCTTGATAGTCTTTTTCTTCTGTACAGGTTGCTTAGCTTCCCGATTAGAAGGAGAGACACTTGCTTCCCCTTTACCATCACCTTTCTTGTCATTTTTTATCTTGAATGCAGCTTGTTTGGCTTCAGACTTTGCTGATATACCATCCTCTTCATCATTGCCTTTGTCAGTTCTCATCTTCTTGGGTGTAGGCTGTTTCGCTTCAGGCCTGGATGGCATAACACCCTTTTCACTGTCCCCTCTCCTGTCAGATTTCGCCTTGGTTGCCAATTGCTTGGCTTCAAAATTTAATGAAAGACCACCCTCTTTATCGTCTACTCTTCTGTCATCTTTAACCTTGGGAGTCGATTGCTTTGCTTCGGGTTTCTTTGCCGGCATAACACCCTCATCACCATCTAATTTTTTATGTATTTTCGTCTTGGGTGCCAATTGTTTGGCTTCAGATTTTGAGAGGACAGCACCCTCTTCATCGTCTACTTTTCTGTCAATTTTCGCCTTCGGTGTAGATTGTTTTGCTTCAGCCTTTGATGGCTCAGCACCTTCTTCATCATCTACTTTTCCGTCAATTTTCGCCTTCGGGACAGATTGTTTTGCTTCAGCCTTTGATGGCACAACACCCTCTTCATCAGTTACTTTTCTGTCAATTTTCGCCTTAGGTGTCAATTGCTTGGCTTCAGGCTTTTCTGGCATAGCACCCTCCTCACCATCTATTTTTGAATCGTTTTTCGCCTTGGCTGTTGATTGTGCTGCCTCAGAACTTGATGACATCTGAACACCTTCACCGTCTTTTTTGTTCTCTATTTTCGTTTCGGATGCAGGCTGCATGGCTTCAGACTGCGATGGCATAACATCCCCTGACTCGTCCAACTTTTTACCATCTTCTAACATGGTTAAAGCTTGCTTGTCTTCCAATTTCGCCGCATTAAAACCCTCATCACCCCCTGCATCGGCATCTCCTTTGACTGGTACTCTATGAACCTCCGAAGAAGATTGGTTGACTGACAAATCTTCTCTGGTCATCGCCGGCGCATTTCTTCCACAGCCCAGGGGAAAATCACGGAAAGCAGAAGGCCTCGACTTCTTCGACTTTGCTGCCATTTCCTTTTCCGCTGTTCTCCGGCCTTTGCCAAAATCAGAAGATTTGACAAGATCGGCAATACTATTAGAAAGCCTACAGGGAATTTCGGCAGGATTCACTGTCTCCATTCGCCTAGCTTCATTACAAATTAAACAATCTTCTCATACACCAATCATTTATTGTCCAACTAATACGAAGCACACAAATACAAAAAATCTCGATACTGCCAATATAACCCTACAAATATCCACTGTTTAACAATTAACCCTACAAATCTCCACTGTCTTCCAATCAAACCCTAAAATTATCCACTTTACCGAACAGAATATGAAGTTATAAGAACAGATCCTCTGCTCTTTTCTGATGCAAAATGATATTCTAGAGCCACCACAGCACAAAATCAAAGAAAAAGGAGAATACCTGATAATGGAGTTGGAGGCAGAACTGAGAAAACCCCAGTTTCCGATGCCAAATCCTCAGCTTATTTCAAATCCTCAGCTTATTTCAGACGGAACAAAGAATTTCTATGAACAGAACCTGGTTTCCGGTTCTCTGTTATTTTTGGAATCAAAGCCGGTCATGAGCATGGTCTGCCCGACAATTATCTTATTACTCTGCCTTAGATCGATTCAGTTTTCGTATTGGTGAAGCAGAGTATTTAGTGACGATAAAGCCTCAGTAAACCTTTAAAGCTTTGGCATCACATATTCATGGCCGACTGATCTTCGGATCAAGTCCGCAGTTGTTTGCACATGTCGACAAATGGACTCGCGATAAGTGAACTGATGGGAAGATACTCCTCCGCAATTTATACAACAAAAGACAGATATGTGGTCATCCCGACTGTCCCGCAAACATTAAGTGTCGGCCATACCACATTTAACCAAACCATTCATATTACCGTATATATTTATTTATAGTTTATTAACCAAACCATTCATATTACCGTATATATTTATTTAGCAATGCATTACATGTTGAGGACTTAGCTGTTAATGTTAGGGCCATTGACTTACTTCTTATATCTAAGATGAGCAGTTGGAGATGCCCTTGATGGAGATAATATTGGTCTGGGTTAAGCATCAAAACTATGATGTAAGAATTAGTTTTTTTTACACATTTATCTTCGAAGAGATTGGTATTTGTTGTTTAAAATTTGATAGAAATTATTTTGAATTGATGAAATTATAAATATTAAGGGATGGTGTTGAACAATTAGTTGTAATAAGAGTATTTGAGAATTAAATTTATTTTAAGGTAAAACAAGCATTAATAATAAAAAAATTACAAATTTGACAAAGTTTGTTTAGACAAATTTCAATAAAACATAAAAAGTCAAATTCATAAAAACAGCCAGATTCTTTGAAAAGAGGAAGTTAAAAAATGGACAACTCCATCTTTTTTTTCCCAAAATCCAATAAGAAAATTGTTAGAAGTTATAGTTCAACATGGTTGATGGAAACTTTGCCTTTAGGCTTTCTAGCCCATTTTAAGGATCCAGATTGTCAAAATTTCAAAAAAATGACTAGATCTTTACTTCATTAAAAAAACTAGACTTACCAAAAAGTTTGAGTTTGTCCACTTGAAATTGCAATTTTATCATGTGAAAAATGCAATCACATTTAGTAAAAAACGTAAATGAGGTCTTTACTAGGTCTTTGAATCTATGAACAATATCAAAATTGCAATTCTTGCAACAATTTTGAACTTGATTTTTTTTCCCAAAATCCAATAAAAAAATTGTTAGAAGTTATAGTTCCACATGGTTAATGGAAACTTTGCCTTTAGGCTTTTTAGCTCATTTTTAAGGATCCAGATTGTCAAAATTTCAAAAAAATGACTAGATCTTTACTTCACTCAAAAAAACTAGACTTACCAAAAAGTTTGAGTTTGTCCACTTGAAATTGCTATTTTATCATGTGAAAAATGCAATCACATTTAGTAAAAAATGTAAATGAGGTTTTTACTAGGTCTCTGAATCTATGAACAATATCAAAATTGCAATTCTTGCAACAATTTTGAAATATCAACAAATCCTTGTTCAAGCTAGAGTGTTTTAGTTTATGCTCAAATATTGTCATGGTCATTAGATATTTCAATTCTTATTACTAACATACCCTTGAAATGGGCAAAAGGGATTGTTAAAAGAAATCCAAAGATGGACACATCAAAGAAGGGAAGAATGAATTGCACTACTTTTAACATCATGGGAAGGAGGATTGTGTAGTCATATATGAGGTAGGAGCTTATCATGAAATACTAATATCATCCTCAGTGCTCTATGGTATTGTCAAATACAAATTGCATGGAGGTATGAGGTTTGCAATGGTTTGTATTCTTATTAGGTGGCATTCATCTCACCCTAGGCATTGTAGTGAACATAACATACTTACCCACATAAACTTGAACATTATTTGTTAATATGTATAAGTGGTTGGTAGGTTAAGACCACTTTACATGATAAGTAGGTATTTGAGGTTCTTTTAAGATGATAGGGTTTCCATTACACAAAAATAAGGTGGACAATTTATATGAGAATGCAATTGAGGAAGGGGGTAATAGTGTTCCCAAAGCATCTATTGATGCAAACAAAATCCCCCCAAATTGCACTTTACCACTTTTAAACCTACAAAATGTAGAGATAGACATTGAACCTAACTGACATAAAGTCTGACTTATCTAGCTTCAAGTGAGCCATGAAGTTTTCATTCACCATTTAAATCTTGTTAAAGTTGATCATGGTATAGCAACCTTCATAAATTGAGGTACTTTACATATATGTGGATGATATCCATAGTAAGCCTATTAATGTAGACTCAAGTGCCTCACACAATATGATTCTAACTAAGCACCTACTTGCACGAAACTAACCATATACCTAACAACCTTGGGGCCAACCAATTGAGTTAAATCCTTGGAATAATAATTATTGATCTTTTTATTAAAGTGAATATAAAGTTTCCCAAAAAATGTTGCTATGACAAATATTAGGTAATGTAAACAACTTAATATTGAAAATTAAATTTGCTCAAATACGGGTGTAATTCACCTAAAACGTCCCCTCCCTCATTACATATAATCAATGTCAGTTCAACAGGTGGCAGGGCAGGTGTGCAAGGTGTTATGGTGAGTAAGTTTATTAAAGGGTCTAGGCATTAAGAGACAACGGACCAATTCATGTCATGTGAATGCAATAGAGTATCGAGGGTAGAACAAGATCACCTAAGGTCCTAAGAGTGGGATCGTGGCGATCCCAGGCATGTGTGAACCGAGGAAAATTGTCATGGCATCCAATAGAGAGTTATTGGCCACGTATAAGGACATACGAGCTACCTGTAAGATTGAGGTTTAATATTTGGTGAAGGATAGAAATAAAAAGGAGAGCATAGGAGTGAAAGTGAAGGTGGAGAAGTAGTTCAAGGTTGGGTACATAGGTTCATGACAATATCTCCCGATATTAGGTTGCAAAACACCTCACTGCTCTCAATGCAAAGATCTATTACATTTAGAGTTTCTGGAATCTTATGAAAAATATGCTCATAAAAAATTGTCTAAGTATTGACATGTAGATTTAGTCATTTTATTAGTGTTGTATAATGGTATAACAACATCATTATATGGTGGATATCGTAATGTTCAACTTATTATGTAAATTAGAGAGAAATATTACATTGTGAACTATAAATGCACTAAGACTTTTTGTTACAAAATTTAGTACATAGAAGTTGTTGTAAATTTTACCATTAAAACTTACTTGTGAAATAGGGAGTTCATTCATGCTAATATTTATCATACAATTGTTGGAAACCTAATCCTACGAGATTAAGGTGAAAATGTAAATAATGTAAATATTTCCAATCCTATGAGATTAAGGTGAAAATGTAAATAATGTAAATATTAGTTGTCACAAGGAATATGGAGAGTTATAAATGCATCTTTGAAATATGAAATCAAAGGTCACTTCTCTTTTATAAATAAGCCATCCTTGTTCAATAAAATCAATCAATTATGGAGTTATTCCTCTGAACCTTTCAGTGTTAACAAGGTAGGTTATGTTAAATCCATGAGTTTTTCTAGTCTTCCCTTTTCCTCCTCAACTTGGCATATTCTTTGCCTCTATTGCTCCCAAACCTATGTGTATCATCATACATGTCTGTACATTTCCCTTCCTCTTTGCTTTCTTTCCATTATACCTAAGACACCCTAATTTGTGTGCATCATTTCTCTTCGTCATGAATTTCTTGTGGGTGTCCTTCCACTCTATTTTGGGACCCTTTAAATTATTCATACTTCAGTAAATTTCCACCTGCACATCTATTTATTTTAGCTACACCATGGGTCCGATATTTCTCAAAGTAATGCCAAAAAAGAATTTCCAAATGCAGCATAGTGTCACCATAGTGTTTTCTGGTATTTGGAACAACTTTAGTTTCTCCTCTTGGAAATATGGGAAGGATGTTATATGCGTCTCATGCTTTAACATATTTGACACCGCTATTACCTTTTCCCTGTAACGGACTAACACTTGGATCGTATTTTCCAATCAGTTCAGTTGTTTCTTATTCTGGCCATGTGCCTTACATGGTAGACTCTCTTGGAGCTCCAATTTCACCTTAGGTATTGAATCCTACCAATATCAAATATTGTTTTACAAGACCACCTTATTTGATAGGTGTTTCTTGTATGTAGTAGATAAATGTTGCAATCTCAAGCAAAGAGCTCATATCTATTTTTATTTTCGAAGGGAGTTGGACTATATTGATCCACGAAGTTATTCTTTGTTGATTGTTGATCAAACACGAAGTTGTTGAGTATATAGTTGTCATTGATGTTAAAGGTGTTCATGAATGACAAAGGAATAACCAGTGGATATGGTGCAGACTGAAGGTTACAGGTATCCAGAATAACAAAGGAATAACCTTGTTACATGTTGCAAGTTGCAAGGTGAATGAAAAAACGAATAACCCTATAGCAAGTTGAACGACTAAAGATCAATCATCCAATGTTGTTGCTGAAAGAACTGTTGCAGAGGATTTCCGCAAAGAAATCATGCAGATCCGCAAAGTCATGGTGAGATCCGATTTCAATCTGAAATCAATGGTCAGGAAGCATCCCGCACTAGATCCAACGACTGAGGATCAGTCCTGCAAAAGATAGGAAGGAGGATGAAGTTCCACAAAAGATCAAGATCATACAACTTATATCAATCCTGCACTAGATCTGAAGGTTAAGGACTAAATTTGACAACTAGGTGGAAAATCCAAAGTTCCGCAAAAGATCAAGATCGAACAGCTGAGATTAGTTCCACCAAAAGAGATCGATGATGCGGAAAGGGAATTGTGTTTAAAGATTCTATGAACCCGCAATCTGCATCCCGCAATCTGGTAATCAATGGTCAGGAAAACACCCGCAAAAGATCAACGGTGCAGAATTGTTGTTGTAGAAAGAAGTCTGCAAAAAGTTGAGATATGATTTTTGGAAATGTTACATCCCGCATCTCGCAAATATGAAGATCAACGCTCATGGAGAATTCCAATGAAGATCAATGGTGGGGAATCGTTGAAACACAAACTTGGTGCGGAAATATGATTTCAAGAGTAAATATGTAGAGTAGATCAACAGTTCGGAGAGATTTGGACATAAAATCAACGGTCTGGATTATATCTGGAGAAGAAGATTACAGAAGCACCAGAAAACGATAAACAAGGACACGGAAATGAATTTTGAGCTGCGAGAAGAACAAAATGGTGTATTTGCTGAAACTTAACGATGAAATGATGCGACGGTTGAACGGGTAGATGATGAAGAGGTATGTCTGTAAGTAAATAGACACGATCCAAAATGAAAGAATGTAGCTATGGAGAGATGCGTTGGTAGGTAATAGGTAAAAGGTATTTATTGAATGAATGTGTAAAGAATAAAGCATCTATATTAGTAAGCCTGATAGATTCCAAAGTGGATAGTTTTTTTAACTGTTCTAAAAGACTAAGAACATCAGTCTAGGGTGGTAGGGTGGTGTTAGGGCAGGCCACAGGTCTGCAGGGGGTCGAATCCTTTTTCCAGTCGTAGCTAGAGATCAGGGTGTCATAGCATCCTTGTCTATTGTAGTAGGCAGAAAACCTTATGGGTGTTGTAGCATCCTAGTCTGTACTTGTAGGTAAAACCTAGGGTGTGTTTTGCATCCTTTCTGTTGTAGCAGATAAACAATTTTGTAAATTCATCTTATTAATGAGTTTGTGTTGGTGGTTTTCTCTTTTGAGGTTTCCATGATAAAATATGTGTCTTAATTGTTGATTTTGTGTAATTTAACATAAAAACTGACAATAATGATTCACCCCCCTCTCAGTATTGTGGGATAAACCAACAATTGGTATCAGAGTGGGTTCCTTCACAAACAACTTAACCACTGGAAGGAACATCCCATTCAATAATTACAATGGATCAACAAGAAGGATTGGCCACTAACAAACCTCCACTATTTACCAGAGAAAATTATGCTTATTGGAGTGTAAGAATGAGGTGTCATCTGATGTCCCTAGGATGGAAGGTTTGGGAAGCAACTGAAAAGGACCTTAAGATAGGAAACCAATACCCTACAGACACAGTTGAACTAGGTGAATATGAAGGTAATCCCAAAGCTCTAAATGCAATCTTAAGTGATCTAACAAAATCGGTATTTACTGAAGTTATGCAATGCACATCCACCAAACAAGCTTGGGACAAGTTGAGTATTATCTATGAAGGAGAATCTAAGGTTAAAGAATCCAAACTCCAAACATATAAAGGACAATTTGAAAGTCGTAAAATGAAAGAAGAAGAAAACATTGGTGAATGCTGTCGAGCACCCTAAATGCAGATAAATTGTTATCAACACACAGAGCTTACGAAATTCATTGTCAACCCAGGGAAGTCTTTTGTTTCAAAGGGTAAGTGCACAGTATATGCTAAACACCAAATCATTGTAGTGAATACTGTTCTTAACAACTATGTTCATCCCCTCAACTATGTGTGATCCCACAAATCATTTAACTCTACGAATTCAACCTTTCCTTCAATGCATCAACCAGAAATGAAATCAACAATTACTGACAGAAAGGAAATTCTACTCACTGCTCAATTCAATGGAATTGCCTATTGATCTAATCACACTTAGAATCTATAATCATAAATTAACTATAATCTAGAAATTCAATTGCGACAGATCACACTCAGCTGTTCTAAGAATTGAATTGCAGAAATAAGAATTAACAATTATAACAATCAAAGAATTACACAGGATTCGTGGGATGTCATTCTGAACTATGAGATGAACAGAGTTGCGCACAGCTAATAAATAAATCGCATAAAGATTACTACTCAGTCGACTGTCACGTTGTTACAGCTATCAATCTTGAGAAATGCAATCCTGTAAATCACACACACTACTGCTGCGCACACAGAAAAGTAATTAATGAAACTTCACACAACCATAAA
>LPNX010852746.1:253436-273256 GCA_001517045.1 Pseudotsuga menziesii | reverse complement strand
TAATTTAGGAGCCACTGGGATTGCTAGAACCAACCTCCTTCAGTTGTTGGTAGTTGGTGACTAGTCAAGCTAAGTTATGCTCCAATTACATTTAGTTAGATTTCCTCTAGTTTAGTTAGCACCAGTCTTGCATGCCTACATGTGGGAAGGCACCTATTCTCATGTAATTCTCACCTACTTCTCACCTACCACATCATTTCAACTATTTTAACTAATTATAACTGATGGAGGGACTGAATTAGACATCTAGATTTATCTAGTTAGCTTCGATAATGAATTAGACACTTATAGTTAGCCATGCAGTCAGATTGAGTTCGTAGATTCCAATCATATCCACATGATTCGAATTCTCCTTTATGTAACACTGTTGTATACTGCTTATATTAATGAACTTTATACTGTAATTATACTGAACAATACGTATATGTTTCCTATAAAATTTGTCTTCTTCAATGTGTATTATTCATTCCATTACACTACATAATAATAAATCTAATTGCATTCATTGCATGAAGATAAATGGCACAATAATTCAAACATAACCATTCAAAATTTCAAAAGGGTTCAAAGCAACTAAGGTCATCCAAAACACCCAATCCTCATCAAAAGAAGAAACAATCCCAAGAACAAGCAACAGAAGGAGTGAATGATCAAAGAAAGGAAATCATGAAGCCAAAATCAAACCAAATAAAAGAAAACCAAACACTAAGTATTTACAAAATTTACATGGGGCTCCCTTGATTTAGAACAAAATCAAGGAGAGTTGTTGGGGTGCCAACAAAACCTTGGTCAAATTGGCATAATTTACGACAAACTGACACAAGAAATTAGTCAACCCTTGGAGAATCTAAAGGTGCCTGAGTATGTGTGGGGGAGACAATCAAAGTATTGCCTCAAAATTTAGCGGATCAACCCTAATCCACTCCTTATATACAATGAATCCCAATAAATGACCGACCTTAACACAAAATATGCACTTTTGAGGATTCAACTGAATTTGATAGCGACACCATATTTCAAAGACCAAACGGAGATGTGCCAAATGATCCACTCTCAATTGATATTGATTAGCTAGGTCATCCAAGTATACTTCAATAATACTTTTGAGGTCGTGAAAGGCTAAGGTCATAGACGCTGAAAAAGTAGCTCCGACATTTTTTTAGGCCGAAAGACATTTTCTAGTATGCAAAAGTACCCTAAGGACATATAAATGGAGTCTTATCTTGATCCTCAGATTCAATATGGATTTTATTGTATCCTGAAAAATTCACACATAAATGAAAAGACTTCGCTTCTCGTACATTCGTCCAAAATTTTATCAATGAATGGCATGGGGAAGTTATATTTAGGAAAATACCTATTCAGGTCTCTAAAATCAATACATAATCATATGGTCCCCTACTTATTATCGACAAGAATAGGATTGGATACCCATTTGGTTAAGGAACTAGGTATATGAAGCTAACTTTAAGCAACTTCTCTATTCCATCCTTAATGGTAGGTGCTTTGTGGGGATTCACAACATGTAAACAATGTTGAATAAGTTTAGCATTTTAATAGATTTTTATTTCATGTTCAACAATGTGGGGATCAATCCCTGGAATTTCATCATATGAACAAGAAAATATATCATGAAATTACTTAAAGAGCTCATTGTATGTTTTAATTTCCTAGGGTGAGAAATCAGAACCAATGTAAACATTCTCAAGTTTACCGCGAATCCGAGAAATGTTAATCAGAATAGTTGGTGATGTGTTTCTCATATTTCGTTCAGCATATATACCGTGAGTGCCTAATGTCAGCATGGGATGACCAAAATTCTCTCTTAAGGTCATCTGAAAGTCGTGACAATCAATCCATTCGAGTTCCGGGAGGAAATAAGATCGATGATTCATCTTCTCCCAAGGTTCTTCTAGACTAGTCATGGCCTCAATAATAGATTTATATGAAGGAAAAGTGTCATTGAGGTAATCATGTGAGCATGACGACATAGTCTCCCAAGCAGGAAGCCCAAAGAGATCCTCCTTGTCCATCTGTGAAGGGGAAGGGTCAATGTTTATAGAAAAAATGGGTAGTGGTGTCTTAGAATAAAATATACAAGATAACAAAAATGAGGGATTGAGCCTCAGGGATCTAGAGAGAATGAATGAAGTGCTAGGGAATAAAATATGGTGGCATTGGATTCAATATGGAAGAGTGTCTTAGGGTAAACTCTAGAAAATAAAATATGCCCCAGGTATCGACGATAACAACTGGATTTGTCTCACATGTTCTAGTCAAGGGTCTTTTATGTGGAATGTTTCTTGGAGTGACAAGGATCTACTACAACAACAAGGCTTCTAGTAAGTTACAAATGGTCAATATGCATCCTCTAGGAGGACACTTGGAAATAAATTCCATGCATGGGAAATTAGTTGGAGTTTGAGGCCAAGAATCATGCATGCCATAATGATTGCAAAATCAAAATGGTGCACTATTGGAAACGCAATTTTCACATTTCTCAATGCATTAGACTTAGCCACTGGTATGGCCTGCAGATTCATCCCCTCTTGGATTCACAAGATTATGGGATTCCCTCTCTTCTAATGGCATATGGATTTCTAATTGCATATGGATTATACAAGCAACAATAATTTTCAGTGGACTTGCTCTTAAAGGGAATCTAGTACATGTTAGTTATGGAGGAGTTTTTCATAATAAGCACGAAATCATTTGTCATATTTATGCTGGTTATCTTGGAAAATAATCCAACAATGCTATTAAAATTCATGCAATTCATATGCTAATTTGCATTGAAGATCATGAGGGATTTGATGAAGTTATTGCTGAGGGAAATTCCTCTAATAATTAATACGTTTTAAGGAATTCAAAATGGTCTCTCTGTTTTAAAGCTAACTTAAAATTTTCTCCTTGAAATTAAGGGGAAGAGCCAACATCCCAACTCTTATCCCCCATCATGTTATGGAAAACTACTTAGCCAATGAAGGTGTCACTCGTAAAGACCATAGTCTAGATGCAACATGGCTCTCATTAAAGAACTCACTTCTCCATTCTTTGTGTCACACATTGGCTTCAAAGACCAGTTTGGATGGTGTCAATGTCAAGATCAGGAGAGTGTGGCTTCATCCTCCTCAAATGGGGTGTTATCACAAGAAGATGTCGATAGGACCCTGTGTGCCACCCCGTGGCCTCTTTGACATCCATGATGACGACTGATAAGCTTTTGGTGGTTGTCACATTTATATATATATTTTTTGCTATCTCTATAGACAATTATATATATGGTTTTGCTTACTTAGTAGGGAGAATTTTATGCGTGTTTTGTTATCCAAATTCTTCTCAGCTATATGCTCCATTATAAGAAACCTAGGTTCCTTCATTTTTTTTTGCAGGTTAGCCTCTCTATTTGTGTACATTATCTCTGTTATTATCTCAGTTTTAATATAATTTCTATCCTTTCACAAAAAATAAATATTAACAATAACATGAAAATAATATTAATGAAAATTGTGTACATTATCTCTATTATTATCTCAGTTTTAATATAATTCCTATCCTTCCACAAAAAAATATTAACAATAAAAAGAGAATGAAATTAATTAAATCGACAACATTAATATTAACATTTAGAACATTAATAATAATATTAGTAGTTAAATTAATATCAACATTAATATTGGTAAGATAAGAAAAAATTAATATTTTTTAAAACCAGCATTAATATTAATATTATTTCTATTAATAATAATATTAATCATGTTAATAAGATCTCATAATACTAATAGTAATATTATTTCTCAACTCATAGTCTAAAAATTCTACCATTTGGGTGGGAATAAGGTGCATGATTTTGATAAAATCCACTCAAAATTTTTAAAAACATAGGTTATAGTTGTTAATTTTTTTAATTTTGGATGCCCATTAGGGATGTTTAAGGGAATTTAATCAATTTCTACAATCAAAATTGGGATTAGAACATTTTTTCATTCTAATTTTGTAAAATAAAAAAATATTTACAAAACTTAAATAAAATTGGTGTGCCATCTAGATAGTCAAACTTTTAGAAGTCCCCATTTGTTAATACTAATATTATTTTATTAATAATAATAAATCTAATTTTAAACCAACTTAATGAAGAAAACAAACTAAATTGACTTTCAAGGTCAGTGCAAGATATGTGCCTCATTAAAATTTACTTTCAAGGTAGCTGCAAGGTACATGCCTCCCTATGCATTTGAAAAATAAACCAATCTGATGAAAGCTTTTCTTTGATAAATAGGTCACCCAATCTAAAATCATCTGTTATGCATTTGCAAAATAAACCCATCTTCTGAAAGGTTTCCTCTTGAGAAATACCTTGCCCAATCTAAGATCATCAATTATCTTATAAAAATGGAAGAGGCCATCTAAATAGTCAAACTTTTAAACATTTCCATTTCTTAATACTAAAAATATTTTCTTATTACTTTCTTAATAGTAATATATCTAATTTTAAAAAAAATTAATGAAAAAAAAACTAAATTAGCTTTCAAGATAACTTTCATGACGTTGATCCTATAAAAATGGAAGGGGCCATCTAAATAGTCAAACTTTTTGACATCTCCATTTCTTAATACTAAAAATATTTTCTTATTACTTTCTTAATAGTAATATATCTAATTTTAAACCAAATTAATGAAAAAAAAAACAAACTAAAATAGCTTTGAGGGTAGTTGCAAGATACATTCCTCCCTATGCATTTGCAAAATAAACCCATCTTATGAAAGGTTTTATGTTGAGAAAGACGTTTTCCAATCTAAGATTATATGTTATCCTATAAAAATGGAAGGGGCCATATAAATAGTCAAACTTTTAGACATTTCCATTTCTTAATACTAATAATATTTTCTTATTACTTTGTTAATAGTAATGGATCTAATTTTAAACCAATTTAATAAAAAAAAACTAAATTTAAGTATTATTATCAATTTTTTTTAAGAAACAAAATTTCAAATAGTTTTATTTAATTTTTTATTGATATAAATAAAAACCTATTGTAAATTAAATTTTAATACTTGTTTAATTTGTTTCCATTAATGTAAAAGTTAAAATAAATAATAATATATAAAAAATTATATCTTTTTTTTTTAATTTGGTCAATTTACTATTTTGTAAGTTGAAATGCCTTTAAATGAATTTAATTTAATTTTCTATTTTGAATGAAATGTGTAAAACATATATTCCATTATAATTTGTAATTTTGTTTCATTTGCACAACAAATTATGGTCTTTCCTTTTAATCTTGGTAATCTTTAGAAAATTTTATCTTCCAAAAATAGTGGCTGCATGAAAAAATAAAATAAAAGAACATAATATTAATTTATTGAAATTCTCTTTTTAATTTTAAATAAGTGACTGAAAATTATTTTGTTATGAAAGATGTATAACAAAATAAGAATTATTGAGGAAAGAATTTCAACGTAAATATGGCATCAATTTAATATAATTTCACTTAAACCTGCAGGTAAAAAGCAAAGATAGACATGAGACTTTAATTAGATTTTAATTTTCCCATGAAAATCAAGGCAATCATCTCTATATTTTCCTTTTATCCAATCATTTTACCATTTTAATTTCAGTATTTCAATATGATTATTTTGAAGTTTAAACCAATTAATAATAACCACAATGAGTTCATAGGTTTTAAAAGAGTTCATGTTATTCTTTTCACTTGCAAAATATTAATAATCAATTCTTTGGGAAAATAAATAAGAATCTCCACAATAATGTCTTTTCTTTGATTATATTTTAGCCCTTTAAAGAAAGATAAATAAAATAAGATTTCCAAAATATTAACCTTAATTAGCATCATTGGTTGTAATTATTCATGATAATGTTGTTAAGGAGAAAGGAGTTTTTTGTTTTTAATGAATGTTAATTAAATGTGTTTTTCAACTAATACCATTGAATTAGAGAGTAGGATTATCAAACAAAATAGTGTAAACCTTTTTTGTTAAAGTAAAATGATTTTAAATTTTGCAAATTTATAATATGTATAATTAAAGATATTGCAAATAACTAAATAGTAAGTTAGCAATAATAAAATAATCATTTTTTTATAATGTTATTTAACTTAGTTAAAGCTAAGATATAGATAATTTTGAAGATTAAATGAAAATATCTTCCACATTAAGCAAAATACACTTGTAATCTAGAGATGATTAAAAAAAGAGTCACCAATCCAATTATTGATAAGCCAGGTTGTTATTACTTATTCATTGATGTGATAAAAGCCTAAAATCTGGCAAAGTTGTCACAAGGTCAAAATAGATCAATTTATTCAATTGGAGGCATATAATCAACTCGACCAATGTCAAATGATATCATGTAAGTGTTGTTAAGATTTTTGCAAACCAAAGCATATTGTTACTTCAAAAGGACTCAATAAAGGCATGAAATCAACTTTAACCATTCAAAATGTCAAAAGGGTTCAAAGCAACTAAGGCCATCCAAATAACCCAATCCTCATGAAAAGAAGAAACAATTCCAAGAAAAAGCAACACAAGGAGTGAATGATCAAAGAAAGGAAATCATGAAACCAAAATCAAACCAAATAAAAGAAAACCAAGTGCTAAGTATTTACAAAATTTACATGGGGCTCCCTTGATTTCGTACAAAATCAAGGAGATTTGTTGGGATTTCCATCAAAACCTTGGTCAAATTGTCATAATTTATGACAAACCAATGCAAGAAATTAGCCATCCCTTGGAGACTCTGAAGGTGCCGGATTGTGTGGGGGGGAGACAATCGAATTATTGCCTTAAAAATTAATGGATCGACCCTAATCCCCTCCTTAGATACAATGGATCCCAATAAATGACTAACCCTAACACAAAAGATGCACTTTTGAGGATTCAACCGAATTTGATAATGACAGCATCTTTCAAAGACCAAACGAAGATGTGCCAAATGATCCACCCTCAATCGAGACTGATTAGCTAGGTCATCCAGATATACTTTAATAATACATTTGAGGTCGTGAAATGAGAAGTTCATAGCCCGTTAAAAAGTATCTCTAGCATTTTTTAGGCCAAAAGACATTTTTCAGTCTTATGTTGATCCTTAGATTTAATCTAGATTTGATTGCATCTTGGAAAAGTCATCCATAAATGAAAAGACTTTGCTTCTCGTACATTCGTCCAAAATCTTATCAATGAATAGCGTGGGGAAGTTATCTTTAGGAAAATCCCTATTCAGGTCTCTCAGAATCAGTACATATTCGTATGGTCCCCTACTTCTTATTGACAAGAATGAGATTGGATACCCATTCGGTTAAGGAACCAGATAAATGAATCCAACTTTAAGCAACTTATCTATTTCAGCCTTAATGGTAGGGATTCACAACATGTAAGCATTGTTGAATAGGTTTAGCATTTGAATAGATATTTATTTCATGTTCAATAATGTGGGGATCAATCCCTGGCATTTCATCATACGACCAGGCATATATATCCTGAAATTACTTTAATATCTCGGTGTATGTTTTAATTTCCTCGGGTGAGCAATCAACACCAATGTAAACATTCTCAATTTTACTAGGAATGTGAGAAATCTTGATCAGAATAGTTGGTGATATGTTTGTCAAAGTTTCATTCGGAATATATATCATGAGTGTCTAATGGGAGCATGGGATGGCCAAAATTCTCTCTTAAGGTCATCTGAAAGTCATCACACTCAATTCGTTCGAGCTCCAGGAGGAAATAAGATCGATGATGCATCTCCTCCTAGGGTTCTTCTAGACCAGTCATGGCCTTGATAATAGCTTCATCTGAAGGAAAAGTGGCACCGAGGTAATCATGTGAGCATGGAGACACAACTATCCAAGAAGGAAGTGTGAAGATATCCTCCTCTTTTGATTGCAAAGGGGAAGGATCAATGTCTACATTAAGGTCAAGTACAACCTAATAAGAAACATGTGCGGTAGACAACAACATTTCTACTCTAGTTGGTGTAGTATCTTCATCTAAATTAACTAGAGAAGGAATATTCCAAAGGTCACACAAATATGATGTACGAAATCAAACCAGACTCAAATGTGATGAAACACCACTTGGATCAGAATCAATATCTAAAATTGGTGTTGAAATATTAAAAGTTCCCATCAATGAAGGATACATTATGATGCCAACATTCTCAATTTCCAACTGAGAATTATCAATAGCCAGTATAGTGGGAATCGATGATGTTGAGGAACTAGAATTATCAAATGATAATTGATCACTTGTAAAGTCTCTATCCTCTTAAGTGTAAAACTACTAAAATTTCATAAAAAATTTAAAAATTTTCTTGCGACAATTAATGTTTGAAATCATCACTTAAGAGAGTAACTTAAGTGCTAACAGTTAACATTCTAAAAGACCTAATCTAGATAATATAATAAATTAATTTATTAATTTATATAATTACATTATTTACTAACTGCCTTCAAAAATTAAGTCATGAAAGATCGATCTATAATGTAAAAGATCGGAAGAAGTAAAGTACCGAAAACAACTGTTTAATTACTGGTGAGTGCAAGGTGTTAATGTTTGTTTCTTGTATACTAAAGGAACTTCTGGTTATGCCCGAGGCTTACTTAGATCATTGAAGCTAATGCAGTGAAATGATGATTCTTTTCACAGGTCTAATTACAGGTAATCCATTTTGTTTCCAATTTCAGGTTCAAGATTAAATATCCAGTCTACAAAAGTAAAAATGACAGGCTACTTGTTTAAATTAAGGCTTTGATGGTTGAAGGTATTGCGGACCCTATTCCTTTCCATAACTTGAATTTGTTATATTAGCAGTCATTTAAGGTCTACGTTTAAAACCATTTTATTCTAGGCTTAAAGTCATAATAGTTGCCTAGTTTCATTTCATGACATATATATTTAAAAATACTAAGCAATTTATATAACAAAAATATATGCATTAAACTTAAACTACAAATATAATCTATGGAATTTATATTAACCCTATAGTTGAATGCAATAGCAACAAAATCCCAAATGCATCGTTATAGCATAACATTTTTATAGTTAAACTTTCCATACCGAATTAAATATGCAAAGGTATCAAAATATGCAATAGTATTAACATATGTTAATACTATATTAACATATGCAAACGTTTTAACATATGCAAAGCATTATCACAAGCCAAAGTATTAATACTTGTTTATACTGCAAGGTAACTACACCATTCAGAACTATAGAGTGAACCCAACTAAAGACTATGAAGTGGAATCCACGTGTTTAAAGGTTATGAAAGGAGTTAATACTAAACCCTATCTATATAAGTTGACTAAAAGGCTAACTTTTCGCTTGGGCACTCATTCCTTACTCATCACTGTGGGTAAAGCCGATAGGCTCATGGCCTCTTGGGCCTCCATTGCCAAGTGAAACCTTCTTGAGAGGTACAATCCTTCCATCAGTAAAACTACCATCGTGGCCTTCATAGTTTAGTTACAGGAAGATAGTAATTTCAAGTTGTCCTTCTAGTTTACGTTCACACTGGTTTGGTGGCTTCTGTGATGGCGTTTTCAGTTCGACTTCCTACTCTTTGCCGTGGTCTCATTCTAAGTTTTTATCTTGCTCGAAAGCTCGTGTCTGAGGTTTTATTCTTTTTAGGGTTGAGGCATAGTGTAAGAGGTTTTACAAGAAACTAAGTGCGGCCAAGAGCATAAATAACCCAGGTAAAATTTCCTTTTAGTGTTTCTGTAATTTCAAAATCTTTTTTTTTAGTGTAGACTGGTTTTTGGAAATCGAATAATAATTTCGTGTTTGTATTGTGGAGACTTCAGTTGTGGGTGGGAAAATTCACCGCTAAGAATCTTCTAGAAAAGGGAGCTATACGATAGAGGTTACTTCAGGATTCGGCTTCTTAGCTTCACCAACTTATCGGGGAAGCCCACGGGGGATTCACTTGTGGACCAATATCCTATCATGTTAGTTCATATTGTGGGTTTTAAAATTATCAAAAATTGAACCAATATATTGCAGGTATTGGGGGATGAGGGGTTTAAGGTGTGGGTGGGTAAGGTGGTTTATAAGGATTGAGGTATAAAAAGGGGTGGGGAGGAGGTTTAAAGTATTGGGAGGGGGTTTCAACAAAAACAGTTTGGGTCAATATCTCTCGAAATTAAGGGTATTATTTAATATCCCATGATCGCACATGCTATGTGAGAGGTTCACTAAGTGAAGTCCCTGTGGGTAAGCCTCGGTTTACCTAGAGGTTCCTTTTTGCGTCTTATGCAAGACCCATGGCATGATTTGGTGGCAAGTGACACTAGTGTTGTTTGGGTTTACACGCCGTGACTGTATTTGATTAAAAATTATTGCTTGCAAGGCCGTATGGTCGTAGACCTATGATGTTAGGTTGGTTGTAGAGCAAAGAAGGGTTTTGCTTAAATGTAAAAAATTTGAAAGCAAAGGATGCTTGGGTCCTCGACTCTGATGAAAGAGGTGTAAGAAGAAAGGCTCTAGTTTTTGGCTTTATATTTTGGATTCTAGGACTGTATAAGATGATGATTCTTTAACCTAGGTTTTCCTTCTTTGTATTATTAAAACATGTAAGTTATAAAAGCTTGTTAACAAACTCTAGTTGAGTATTTAATTTTCGTTTTCTTAAATGTTTTTTTTTTTAATTCGTAATACATGACTGGTTATAAAGGATAAGAAAAGAAGAGATCTTTACTATTTCTTTTTATAAAAGAAAGTGCGTCTGTAGATTTTAATGTATACAGTTTTTATTAAGTAAAATTGTTTATTACAGGAAATAAATCCTCGGACTGTATAATTTATTTAATGGAAGTTTGTTTAAAGATGTTTATTGGAGTTGCAAATTAACAAAATTGAGAGACCCTTTCGGTGAGGTTTTGCTTATGTAACCCTAACTTGATTTGTTAAACTCTGTATTTAATTTTATAAATTAAATAATTATACTATGTTATGTATAATTTACTTTTATTTTAGAAGAGTTAAAAACTATGAGTAATATTTATAACTTGATTAAATTGAATAATAGTTATAAACTGATTGATTTGATGATTGGAAGGGTTTGAAGAAAAACTAAGGTTACTCTTTAACTTTGATGGAAAAGGAAATACAATAACTTGGCTTAACAGATTTCTTTGTTTAGGGTTTTTGACCCAAGAATATAGTATTTTTTATTTTATTTTATACTCCGCATAAATTGTTGTTTTTATTATTTCGTATTTAAATAATTTCGGTATATTCAGTATTACTAATATTAACATATCATTTTATTAGTACTACCTGTTTTATTACTATAATTTCCAATTTATTGTTTATATAAATTAATATTATATGCTTACATTCTTTCTCCGATTCTGTAGAAATTTAATAATTAGCTATGTAAATATGTCTTCCCTTTTGAGTAAAATAAGCTTACTGTGTTAAGATAAACACAGTTACAAAACTAATTATTAGTTTTAGTAAAACACTCTTTACAATGTTTATGAAATTATAATAAACAAATGTATTTAACTATCAGAACTTCTGGAGATGAGGAATTTTTTTCTTCAACATTTCTAAATAGACTAACAATAGAAAGTACATAATCAGATTCATACACATCTTAACTTGATTTAATCATCACTCTAAAATTCGCCTACTGTACTAGATTACTACCTCTTCAGAGGTGTGGAAAAATAAAGCAAGGAAATTTCCTTTATCCTCTAACAAAATATTTAAAACCCTAATTCATTCATTCGAATACATATTTAACAAGAATTTATTTATCTTTGAGCAATAAGAGATTTAACTATCTAATTTTAAAAACAAACAAATGAGTCATATAAATACATCAACTACTAAATTCATACTTTCCAATTCCTATGCTTGCATAGAGAATATTAAATCGCATTTAGAACCTGGTAATATAGCAGAGGAGACAACATCGTAAGAAGCCCATTCCACCCAACCAATTCTTGAAGACAACTTAGCTGTAAATCTTAGGACCCTGAGCCTATCTACTGGTCCACCTGGTTGAAAGCACTGGGTGATAGAATGGGTTCTGAAAACCCCTGCAACTCAACAGAGTAATCAGTAGTAATACTTCTGTGTGCAAAAGTAAGAACTCATCCAAAAAAGCTACACTCGTTCAATAATTCAGCATTTGTTACACTCTAACACTTCTTCCTTTTCCCTCCATCGAACCTCTTGTGCACAAATTTCACTCAGAAATTTCACAAGTAAAGATTGAACAGCCTCAGCTGAATTCGATGGGTAGTTTATAAGCTTTCCTAGGTCTTTTGGGTCATTTTTTCACTTAATGAGCCACCTGTTCTTGTTCCACTTTCTCACGGAACATGACCACAAAAATAGGAAAGTTGCTTCCTGCAACAGCTAGAAGTAGTTTGAGGATGCTACCAAGTGTCAATCTTCTCTCAACTTAGTATATTCCACCAACTGGCCATTATACACTCATTTAACATCCTCCTTACGCTATTGTCTCATCTTTTATTTATTAATTAATAAAAGATTCAGCAATCAAGTACAATCATCCTTGACCCCACTTGGTCAATAATTACAAACTTTATAATAAATTTAAAGTTTAATTTCTTCTTAAACATAAAATCTTTTTGCAATTTGGGGTATGTGACATACACACCCCCTTAAATATAACATCATCTTCAATGTTATTTTATTCATCGTCCTCAGAGCTTCCTTGGAACAGAATTGGATATGTTGCCCACATATGACTCTCTAATTCCCAGGTTGCTTCTTCTGGACTAAGGTGCTTCCATTGCACCTTCACCTGTCCATGATGGAATATTGGTAAATACTGAGAGGGGCAGGGGGGGGGGGTGAATCAGTATTTATAATTTTTACTATTTAATCCACTTATTTGAACTTTAATCAAAACCATGAAATCAACAATGAACACAGAACACAGATTTTTAACGTGGAATCCCAATTTGGGTAAACCACCAATTCATTCTATTCTGGAAAATTTGTTATTTACAAAAGATTTTTTCAGCCACCACTGAAGGATGCACCAACATCCTAGATTATGTCTGCACCAATAGACAAGAATATATTTATACCCCATTTTCCAGCCACTACTGGAGGAGACTAAAGCCCCCTAGAAGGCAAGTAGCATGCCCTAGCACCACCCAGCCACCCTTGGAATGAATTTCCTCATCATTTTCTTGGATTGCTTCACTTCTACACTTGGTCTTCAATGCATTGGTTACAGACACACTTTATTTCATTCATATCTTGGCGTACTTATATTTCTTCAACAATCTTCAATGTAACTCTTCATAACCATCACACCTTTTCATAAACACACACCTCTTCAAGAAATAGTATGTCTTTTCATAAATAGATAAAATAATAAAAAAATGAATAAAGCAAACTATTGATTTGTTTGTTTATATTATTTTTTATTATAATCATATTTATATAACATTTAAAAGAAATCTCTTCGAGACTATATGTAAAACTTGATATATATATATATATATATATATATATATATATATACACAAATTTTTCTCATTCGAGCAATCTTCCAATTCAAACGTATTCTTGGCACCATGTAATCGTCCTCATCCATGTTTTCCATTGTCACGTTGGGGAAATCTTCCAAATCGAATGTACACTTGGCACCATGTCATCATCCACCTTACAATGACAGATCATTTTCTCTTTGTCATATTGTACTTCGACCTACGAGCGTTTTCCACCATGGCATTTCATAGACACCATCCACGTCATTGAGCTGACACCATTTGCCACACCATTCACGTCGTCGAGCTGGCACCGTTTGCCACATGTAGCAAAAAGGTAGGGGTCCTAACAGGTCGCCCCGGGCTCCAGGATGGTGAGCATCTCGTGGAGTCCAATTACCCAGAGTCCCCACACTACCTTTTCACTACGCGTTGAAGTAGAGGTGAAACGTTGGGGTATATAAACCCATATAATGTTTTCTCCGCATCCAACGTGGGATATATCCCATTGGGAAACTCAATCTTGACCATCCGTTTATTTGATCAACGATTGTTGTTACTTTTAAGTTTTTTGTGTTTCTTTTCTCTGTATGTTCAATGCAACAGTTGCAAGGTTTTCAAGATTGCTTTGTCAATGCAACCAAGAAGTCGTTCGGTCAACAATGGTGTCCTTCAATGCAGTCGCTCTATTGAGATCATATTCACACTTGGCTTGTTGTATTTCCATATTTACCCAATCAATCTGTAATCTTACAATGCTATTAATTTGTTCACGGTCTAAAGGTTGGAAGACAATATACTCATCAATACGATTCATAAACTCAAGTCGGAATGTCATTTGAGCTACATCCATAACACTCTTCTTTTTCTTTTCATGAATTTCCTCTTTTGAGCCAGCTTGTTCATCAAGGCTATTTAGAATGTATTGAGGACCAATGTTGGAAGTCATAATAATGACAGTGTTGGTGAAGTTTATAGTTTGACCCTGAGAATTAGTAACCCTTCCATCATCTAAAATCTGAAGTAGAACATTGAACGTAGCTGTATGTGCCTTCTCAATTTCATCAAACAAAATTACTGTGTAAGGCCTTCTACGTATAGGCTCAGTCAACCGCCCCCCTTCTTCATAACCCACATACCCAGGTGGAGCTCCGATCAGCCTTGAAACTGCATGCTTCTCCATGTATTCACTCATGTCAATTCTCATAAGAGCTTCATCAATGTGAAATTAATAAGACGCAAGAGCCTTAGCTAATTCTGTTTTTCCAACTCCTGTTGGACCCATAAACATGAAGCTTGCAATAGGACGGTGGGGGTCTAACAGAACAGCCCTAGATCATTGGATTACTTCTGCTATAGAGTTCACAGCTGGATCTTGGCCAACAACACACTTATGCAATTCCACATCCAACTTCAAAAGCTTCTCTTTCTTAGACTGCTAAAGTTTGGATATGGGAATACCAGTCCATTTGCTGACTATTTCAGCAATATCATTCCCAGTTACCTTTTCCCTTAGCATTGATTTCCCACTAAGTTGATACTCATCCAACTCCTTTTCAGCACCCTCAAGTTACTTTCGTAGTGACATAAGACTTCCATACTTCAGTTCACTAATTCTCCATCCTCTCATATATTGACATCAATGCCAACAAAGCTATCTGCCATATTGCCAACAATCTCTCCCTTTGGCATTGATGGCAATTACCAAACTTTTCTCCCCCTTTGACATCAAATACAAAGGGCTAATAAACTCCCCCTGAGAGCAATCATGTCTCCCCCTAACTAGATGCATCACATTTTTGTTTTAATTTGGAGAGGGAATTACACCCAGCTTTTGCCTGAGATGCTCAAACACACTCCTATTAAAAGGCTTAGTAAATATGTCTGCTACTTGTTCCTGTGTCGGAATATAATCCAGTCTGATATTCTTGCTTCCAGCTTGCTCTCTCAAATAGTAATATTTTATAGGAATATGTTTTGCCTTGGAGTGTTGGACAGGGTTTTTGGACAAACTTATGGCACTTGTGTTGTCACAATGGATGACAGTGGGATTTTCAAACACAACTTTAATATCTTGTAGGGTTTGTTTCATCCACTCAATCTGTGTACATCACTATGCTGCTGTAATGTATTCTACTTCAGTGGTGGATAGGGAGATTGAGGTCTGTTTTTTACTTATCCAAGAAACAAGAGATTCTGCAAAGAAAAAGGCTCCTCCACTTGTGCTCTTTCTATCATCTACATAGCTAGCCCAATCAGCATCTGAATAGGCTTTTAAGGAGAAGGATTTCTTGCTTGGATACCAAAGTCCAAAGTTTATAGTTCCCTTCAGGTATATGAAGATTCTTTTTACTGATTGAACATGACTATCTTTTGGTGCTGATTGGAATCTAGCAACCATCCCAACGGCTTGCTTGATGTCTGTCCTGGAGGCTGTAACATATAGCAAACTTTCAATCATTGACCTATAAGATTTTTTATCAACATTTTTGGACTCATCTTCTTTACTAAGCTTACATCCCACAGTCATAGGTGTACTCACTGGTTTGCAATCTTCAAAGTGGAATTTTCTAAGTATATCTTTTACATATTTAGTTTGATGTATAAAAATTCCTTTATTGGATTGTATTATTTGCAAACTCAGGAAGTAGTTGAGTTCACCAAGTAGAGACATCTCAAACTCTTGCTACATCAATTTGTCAAATTCCTTGCTCATCTTTTCATCATCACTTCCAAATATTTTGTCATCAACATAAACTTCTACAATAATCATCATATCATTTATAATTTTACAGTAGAGATTATTGTCTGTTGATCCTCTCTTAAAACCTTGTCATTGTAGGTAAGAATCCAATCTTGCATACCATGCTCTAGGTGCTTGTTTTAGCCCATAGAGTGCCTTCTTTAATTTGCAGACATAGTTTCTTTTATCAATCAGCTGAAAACCTTCTGGTTGCTCAATGTAAAACTCTTCTTCTAAGTACCCATTAAGGAATGTTGATTTGACATCCATCTGATATACTTTCAACCTTTTGTACCTAGCAAAGGCTAGAAATATTCTAATTGCCTCCAATCTGGCCACAGGTGCAAAAGTTTCTTCAAAATCAAGTCCTTCAGCTTGGGAATAGCCTTTACACACCAATCTGGCCTTGTTCCTGACAACTTGTCCATCTTCATTCATTTTATTTTTGAATACCCATTTGGTCCCAATGACATTCTTGTCTTTCGGTCTTGGAACCAAATCCCAGGTCTGATTTTTTTCAATTTGGTCCAATTCCTCATTCATTTCTTTGACCCAGCTCTCATCTTTTCATGCCTCTTTAATTGAGCTGGGATCAATACATGACAATAGTGCTATCTCTGTTTGATATAGCAATTTTCTTCTTGTTTGTACTCCTGCATCTTTATCTCCAATGATCTGATCTTCAGGATTATTCTTTCGGATTATTCTGGAGGGTGTCTTGGTGTCTCTTCTAGGAGATTCTTCTCTTTCTTCGTTTGTACTTATTTCATCTTCTTGTATGCCTTTTTTTTCTTCTACTTTTGTTTGTGTATCAATTGTCTCCTCCTCCTCATCATCACTTTCACTATCGAGTATGGCTTCTTGGTGTTTGAAGTTCTTGGTTTTCAAGTCATCCACTTTGACATTTGCACTTTCAATAATCTTATGTAATCTAAGATTGTAGCATCTGTATGCCTTTTTGGTAGAAGCATATCCAAGAAAAATACCTTCATCAAATCTATAATCAAATTTTCCAAGATCCTCATCAATTCTTTTGATGTAACATTTACTACCAAAAACTTTAAAGTACTTTACAGATGGAACTTCCCCAAACCATAGCTCATAAGGAGTCTTATTACTATTACTCATGAGCTGACCTCTATTCAAGATGTATACTACTGTGCTTGCAGCTTCTCTCCAATAACCATCAGATGGTTTTGCTTCATTGAGCATCGTTCTTGTAGCCTCCTGGACTATTCTATTCTTCCTCTCAGCAACCCCATTTTACTGAGGTGTTATGGCTGCTGAGAATTGTCTCTTAATTTCATGAGTTTCATAGAGGAGATCAAACTCTTTTGAGGTGAACTCACCACCATTGTAGGATCTAAGACATTTGATTTTTGCTTCTGTTTCATTTTCAACAAGAATTTTAAAAGCTTTAAATCTTTCAAATGCTTCTGATTTTTCCTTGAGAAAAAATATTCAAGTCATTCTAGTAAAATCATCAATAAATAACATAAACTAGGACTCTCCTTGCAAACTTTTAGTTCTTGTAGGTCCACATAGGTCAGTGTGAACCAGCTCTAGAGGTTTTGAGGTTAAATATTCTTTTGTTCTGATCCTTATTCTAGTTTGTTTCCCTAGTTGACAGTGTCTACATATGGGGTTTGAAGGTTTTGTGATTTTTTGCATGTTTCTTACTACCCCAAGGTTGCTGACTTTTACTAAATATTCAAAATTAATGTGCCCCAACCTCCTATGCCATAGCCAACTTTCATCTACTAAATTTATATGACATTCTTCATCCAGCTTTGTATTTAATATGTATACATTATCAAGGGTTCTAGATGCAGTACCAACCAATTTTCCTGAGTCTTTTCTCCTAATCTCACATTTTTTGGAATCGAAGACGTAGATGTGTCCCTGATCATGGGTTTGGCTGACACTTAATAAACTAGGTTTCAGATTTTCAACTAGCAACACATTCTTGGCTTTGGCCTTTCCCAATTTCACAGTGCCCTTCCCACAAATGTTACTTGAAGCATTGTCACCAAATGTAACTTTACCTTTATGTTTCTTTAGGTTTAAAAACTTGTCTTCATCTCCTATCATATGTTTTGAACACCCACTGTCAACATACCAGAGATCTCCTTTATCTAGGGCTTTTAGGGCAACAAGACATTTCTCATCTGATGTTCTTTCTCTCCAAAATTTCCTTTGATCCTTAATTTACTTTTCTTTTTCTAAGACTTCCATTAATTTACAGTCTCTTGCTTTATGCCCATAGTTATGACAGTTCAAGCATTCTAAAACCCTTTCTTGTAGAGGTGCAAATGAGTTATAATTTCTGCTCTTAATTTGACTAACTAGTTGAATGTTTTTGAGGTTATAATTTTTTCTTTTCAATTTCTTCTCATATGCTCTACAGTTCACATCTTTGTGTTCAAAATTAGAGCACGCAAAACAGTAACCAGGGAAGATGTAAGGAAACTTGTTTTTGTAAACCCTTTTTCGGGTTGCCTTGATTTCTTGTTTGATGGGTGAAAGTGGTCTTCTGTAGCTATGAACATTCTTTGTCTTTTCTTCTTCCTTTTTGAATAAACTGAGAAGAGCATATGAATATGATTTTGGTTCAACTTGATTTTCTTCTTGAGAATAACCTAATCCATTTTTATTACTTGGATTTCTTTGTGCAGATATAATCTCATCTAAAGTCTTAGAACTGTTCTCATATTTGTTTTGAATGAATTTTGTATCAAGTTTTCTTCTTAGGTGAGCTAATTCTTCCTCCATTCTTTCACAAATTGATTGTTTTTCTCTGAGAGATTCCTCCAACCTTTCTTCTATCTTATTAGCTTCTCGAATTTGTAGTTTCAGTTTGCTTATGATTTTCTCCATCTCTTCTTCTTTCTATTCATGTTCTTCCTCCTATTCAACTATATAGTTTTTCAATTGTCTATATTTACTTTTGTATATTTTCAATCCATCCAAAGCACTGAATAGTTCCTTTTTTACATTGATCTCTGCTTCATCTTTTGACTCTTTCTTATGCTCAATTTCTTCTGAATAATCTGATTCTTCAATACCTACAAAAAGAACTTCATCTTCACTGTCACTGACCTCTGATGAACTGCTGTCTTGTTCTTCTTTTGAATAGAAGTTCTTTTTTCCTTTGTGGTTTTTCTTATAGTCGGGTTTTCCTCCCTTTTTGTATTGCTTACTTTTGGCATCTTCATCCTCAAAGTCCTTTTTGGAATAAGGACATTTGGATTGAAAGTGGCCAATTTTGCCACAATTGAAACACTTGAAAGGAAGCTTTCCTTTATACTTTCCTGATCCCTTCTAAAGTTTTTTAATGAAATTGGATTCTTCCTCATCATATTCTTCATTGTGGTCATTTTGAGTGTTTTGCTTTTGATGTTATGTTTTCTTGGTCATTGGTTGCAGACACACTTTCTTTCATTCATATCTTAGCATACTTATAGTTCTTCAAAAATCTTCAATGTAACTCTTCATAACCATCACACATTTTCATAAACACACACCTCTTCAAGAAATAGTATGTCTTTTCATAAATAGATAAAATAATAAATAAATAAATAA
>LPNX010852746.1:70475-253288 GCA_001517045.1 Pseudotsuga menziesii | reverse complement strand
ATAAACAATTTTTTCTCATTCAGGCAATCTGCCAATTTGAATGTATCCTTAGCGCCATGTAATCGTCCTCATCCATGTTTGCCATTGCCACGTTGGGGCAATCTTCCAAATCAGATGTACACTTGGCGCCATGTCATCGTCCACCTTACAATGACAAATCATTTTCTTTGTGTCATATCGGACTTCGACCTACGAGCGTTTTCCACCATGGCTTTTCATAGACACCATCCATGTCATTGAGCTGACACCATTTGCCACACCATTCACGTCGTCGAGCTGGTACCATTTGCCACATGTAGCAAAAAGGTAGGGGGCCTGACAAGTCATCCCCGACTCCAGGATGGTGAGCTTCTCATGGAGTCCAATCACCCAGAGCCCCCACACTACCTTTGCACTACGTGTCGAAGTAGAGGTGAAACCTTGGGGTATATAAACCCATAGAATGTTTTCTCTGTGGCCAATGTGGGATATATCCCATTGGGAAAATCAATCTTAACCATTCGTTTATTTGATCAACGGTTGCTGTTACTTTTGAGTTTTTTGTGTTTCTTTGGTCTGGATGTTCAACGCAACAGTTGTAGGGTTTTCAAGATTGCTTTGTCAATGCAACCAGCCAATCATTCAGTCAATAATGGTCTCCTTCAACGCAGTCGCTCTGCTGAGATCATAGTCACGCTCGGCTTGTTGTATTTCCAGATTTACCCGATCAATCTATAATCTTACAATGTTGTTAATTTGTTCATGATTTAAAGGTTGAAAGACAATATGCTCATCAATAAAATTCATAAACTCAGGTCGGGATGTCATTTGAGCTGCATCCATAACCCTCTTCTTTGTCTTTTCATAAATTTCCTCTTTTGAGCCAGCTTGTTCATCAAGGCTATTTAGAATGTACTGAGAACCAATGTTGGAAGTCATAATAATGACAGTGTTGGTGAAGCTTACAGTTCGACCCTGAGAATTAGTAACCCTTCCATCATCTAAAATCTGAAGTAGAATATTGAAGGCATCTGTATGTGCCTTCTCAATTTCATCAAACAGAATTACTACATAAGGCCTTCTACGTATAGACTCAGTCAACTGCCCCCCTTCTTCATAACCCACATACCCAAGTGGAGCTCCGATCAGCCTTGAAATTGCATGCTTCTCCATGTATTCACTCATGTCAATTCTCACAAGAGCTTCATTAGTGTTAAATAAATAAGACACAAGATCCTTAGCTAATTCTATTTTTCCAACTCGTATTGGACCCATAAACATGAAGCTTGCAATAGGATGATGGGGGTCTGACAGACTAGCCCTAGATCGTTGGATTGCTTCTGCTACAGATTTCACAGCTGGATCTTGACCAACAACACTCTTATGCAATTCCATGTCCAACTTCAAAAGCTTCTCTTTCTCAGACAGCTGAAGTTTGGATATGGAATACCAGTCCATTTGCTGACTATTTCGTCAATATCATTCCCAATTACCTCTTCCCTTAGCATTGATTTCCCACTAAGTTGATACTCATCCAACTCCTTTTCAACACCCTCAAGTTACTTTTGTAGTGACATAAGACTTCCATACTTCAGTTCACTAATTCTCCATCCTCTCATATATTGACATCAATGCCAACAAAGCTATCTGCCATATTTCCAACAGTCCAATGGTGCAATTCCGAAGCAAAATCTCCCTCTCATCGAGGATACAATCCGTTTCCACCAGAAAATATCATTCGGGTTCCACTTGCACATCATTCCAATTTATAACATGAGTAGCATCATGTAGATATCTTTTTAAAACAAAGATATGGAAAACATTATGAAATTTTAAATTTGGAGGTAAAGCCAGTTGGTATGCCACCTGTCCCATTCTAGGCAATATTTCAAAAGGCCCACAATATCTGGGTTCCAACTTAGCATGACTTCCTAACTTTAAAGAACTATTTTTATGCCTTGCCGTTATGAAAACATGTTCACCCACCTGGAACTCTTTCTAAGTTCATTTAAGATCTGCTTGACTTTTATGTCTGTCTTGTGCAACCTTCAAATTACCCTGCACCCGCTTTACAATTAACTCCATCTCCTTTAATAGCTTAGGTCCTAGTACTAACTTGTTAACTGGGTTACTCCATGAGATGGGAGTATTGCACTTTCTGAGATACAAAATTTCAAATGGGCTGTATTTTGCTTAAGCTTGGTAGTGGTTGTTATATGCAAACTCTACCAAGTGTAAGTAATCCTCCCATTTACCTAGTTGTTCTCTAACATACATCCTTATCATATATTCCAATATTTGATTCACCCTTTCAGTCTGTCCATCCGTCTGGGGATGAAACGATGTACTGAAATTTAAAGTAGTATTCAAACCTTTAAATAGAGATTTCCAGAAATTGCCCGTAAACTTAGGGTCTCTATCAGAAATTATAACTTTCAGTATCCCATGTAAACGAAATATTTGTTTCATAAATATTTCAGCATTATTAGCATCCGTGTGGTTGGTCTTTTTTGGTATGAAATGAGCTTCTTTACTAAGTTTATCAACGACTACCATAATCGAATCATTCTAATTCTAATTTCTAGGTAATTGTGTAATAAAATCAAGATTGATTATTTCCCTTTTCCACCTAGGGATTGGTAACGGCTATAACAAACTAGCTGGATTATGGTGTTCAGTCTTAATCTGTTGACATACAAAACACTTGGAAATATACTCTGCCAACTCATTCTTCATATTTATCCAAAAATAATCTTCCTGCAACATAGTTATAATCTTTCGATAGCCAGGATGTCCTGAGTAAAGAGTCTTATGTATTTCATTTAAAAGCAGTAGCTTAATACTAGGTACATTAGGCATATACAACCTTTTTCTATAAAGTATTAATCCTTTATCATTTAGACTATACCATGTACTTAAACTTTAAGTTAAATTTTCTGCCACTTTAGCTTGTGATTTCTGATAATTTTCATCCAATTTTACTCCTTCTTCTAGCTGATCTTCTAAATCAGTTTTATAAGTACTCATTGCTTCCACAAAGTTCAATCTTGCATTTCTACTTAAAGCATCAGAGACTTTATTTTCCTTTCCCTTAATATGTTGGATCTCGAAATCATACTTGCTAAGGAAAGCTACCCACCTAGCTTTCCTTGCATTTAAATTTTGTTGATCCAATAGATATTTTAAACTCTTATTATCCGCCATTAACATGAATTTTCTTCCAATTAAGTGATGGTGCCACATCTTTAAAGCATGTATGATGACAACCAACTCTAAATCGTAAGTAGCATAATTGTTTTCATGGATTTTAAGTTTCCTAGACTCGTTTGCTCTTACATGTCCTTCTTGAGTCAAGACCCCACCAAGACCATAATTGCATGCATCATTGCATACAACAAAGTGCTTATTAGGATCAACAATTCTTAATATTGGTGCAGTATTTAATAATGTTTTTAATTTCTTAAAACTTTCTTCACATTTTTTATTCCACTCGAATTTCTTTCCTTTCTTCTGTAAAGAATTTATGAGATTTGCGATTCTTGTGAATCCCTCAATGAATCTTCGATAGTAACCGGTAATCCCCATGAATGATCGCACGCCAGTCACATCCTTTGGGACCGGCCATTTTCAATTGCTTTTATCTTTTCTGGATCAACCAAGATCCCCTCTTTAGTTATCACATGTCCCAAGTATTGTATTTTATCTTTGAAGAAGTTGCACTTACTAAACTTACCATAAAGCTGATGTTCCCTTAACACTTATAAGAAAAATTTTAAATGTTCCTCGTGTTCTTCTTTAGACTACAAATTTATCGATATATTTATGTAATACATTATTCATTAAACACATGAAGACAGTAGGGGCATAAGTGAGCCGAAATGGCATGGCAACAAAACTCATAGTGACCATATCTGGTCCTAAAAGTTGTTTTAAAAATATCTTCATCTTTGATCTGGACTTGATGATAACCAGATCGTAAATCAATCTTTGAAAATATTGTTGCTCCATGTAGCTAATCAAATAGATCATATATGCGGGGAAAAATGTATCTATTCTTAATGGTCATTTTATTAAGCCAACAATAATGAATGCATAAGAGTAAAGTACCGTCCTTCTTTTTAACGAAAATGAGAGGTGCTCCCCAAGGAGACATGCTTGGTCTTATATAATTTTGATCAATAAGTTCCTTTAATTGTGATTTTAATACATTAAGTTCCAATATATTCATTTGGTAAGGAGCTTTTGAGTTGGGCACTGCACCAGATACCAACTCAATTGTGAAATCTAGTTCCCTTTTCAGAGGTAGTCCCGAAAATACATCTGAATACCCCCTTGAGATTGGAATATCTTCCAATTTTAGTTTATCTTCATTATTAATAAGTTCTTCATCAGTTACAATTACAGCAAAATCTTTACATCCTTTTCAAACAAATCTCTTTAATTGCAAGGCAGAAATTTGTCTAATTGTTGTTTTCCTAGGAATTATTGTTACGGTTATTGTTTCTCATTCTTTATTTATGCATGTAAAAGTTTTATCAAAATAGTTCAAAAGTACTCTATGATGTTCTAACCAGTCCGTACCAATTAACATGTCATAAGAGCCTAATGGAAGTACATTTAGCTTCACAGAAGTTTCAAACTGATTCATAAATAAAGTACAGTCTTTTACAAAATTAATCACTTTTCTTTTTGATCCTATAGCTAGTTGAACCAGCCATGAATTTTTAAACTTTTCTACATGTAATTTGCATTTCTCTACTAAACTAGGAGAAAAATAACTCAGTATAGCCCTTGGGTCAATTAAGATAGAAATGGGTGTTTGATTCAGCTTACCTTCTACT
This sequence comes from Pseudotsuga menziesii, assembly GCA_001517045.1. NCBI lineage: Eukaryota > Viridiplantae > Streptophyta > Pinopsida > Pinales > Pinaceae > Pseudotsuga > Pseudotsuga menziesii. The sequence goes on along the minus strand of LPNX010852746.1, from coordinate 248,468 downwards.
TGCACCATGGAAGTTTGATAATCAACCTGCATGTTTTCCAGTGCTGCATTAATCCTGGGCATTCCTCTTGCTAAGTCTCCAACCGTAATTTCCTCCTACCACCAGATATCTGCCTTTCGAGTTAAGTTTTATATGGCCATTCTAACTTTTAACTGATTAGAGTAATTATAGATTTGGAAATACTTCTTCATTCTGGACAACCAAGCTTTGGCTTCCTCCCCTCTCTCTATTTCACTGTTGAAAGTTGGTGGTTTTATTTTCTTAAATTCTCCAGAAATTTCCTCATAGGGATTATATTTCCTTTTTCTAGAATGGTAATTATCCTCACTGCTATCACTAGAGTATTGGTGATTCTTCCTGTGTGACTCACCATAAAATTCAGAGGATGAACTCCTTTCAATTTTAGACTATTTGGACTTTTTAATTTTATGTTGGTAGGATGTATTTTCAGGTCCTATATGTTTATCCTTCCCTTCACTCTGTAATTTGTCCATCAGTATCTGGTTCAGCTCCTCTTGATCTCTTAGAATTCTTTCGTTCTTGTTTTTAACTGTTTCCATTTCAGTTTTTAATTCTTTAACAGTTTTTAAAAGTTGAGAGGAATTATTAGTTATTTCTTCCTTAAAAGGTTCTTTTCTAAAATTATTTTGTTCATTTAATGGGGATCCTTCATCTGCATATTCCTCGAGTCCTTCCATACCTACAATTCTAGTTCAGAAAAATTTTCTATGTAACAACATATAAAAATAATAATAATTCAGTACCCATGCATTTTATTTACTGTTTATTTATGCGAGTTGAGCTGCTTCAGGCCTAGTTTCTAAACGTGTTCTCTGATACCATATGTAAAACTCCAAAAATTTCATAAAAATTTAAATTTTTTATTGTGACAATTAATGTTTGGAATCATCGCTTAAGAGAGTAACTTAAGTGCTAACAGGTAACATTCTAAAAGATCTAGTCTAGATACTATAACAAATTCATTTATTAATTTATATAATTACATTATTTACTAACTGCCCTAAAAAATAAAGTCATGAAATATCGATCTATAATGTAAAATATCTGAAGAAGTAAAGTATTGAAAACAGTTGTTTAGTTGCTAGTGAGTGCAAGGTGCTAAAGTTTGTTTCTTGTTTATTGAAGGAACTTCTGGTTATGCCCGAGGCTTACTTATCTCATTGAAGCTGATGCAGTGAAATGATGATTCTTGTCACAGGTCTAATTACAAGTAATCCATTTTGTTTCCAGTTTCAAGTTTGAGATTAAATATCCAGTCTGCAAAAGTAAAAATGCTAGACTACTTGTTTAAATTAAGGTTTTGATGGTTGAAGGTACTGCAGTCCCTGTTCCTTTCCATAACTTGAATTTGTTATGTTAGCAATCATTTAAGATCTACGTTTAAAACCATTTTATTCTAGGCTTAAATTCATAATAGTTGCCTAGCTTCATTTCATGGCACATATATTTAAAAATTATAAGCAATTTATATAACAAAAATATATGCATTAAACATATACTTCAACTATAATCTCTGGAATTTATATTAACCCTATAGTTGAATGCAATAGCACCAAAATCCCAAATGCATTGTTATAGCATAAAATTTTTATAGTTAAACTTTCCATACCGAACTAAATATGCAAAGGTATCAACATATGCAATAGTATTAACATATGCTAATACTGTATTAACATATGTAAAAAAATTAACATATGCAAATGTTTTAACATATCCAAAGCATTATCACAAGCAAAAGTATTAATACTTGTTTATACTGCAGGGTAATTACACCATTCGGAACTATAGAGTGAACCCAATTAAATACTACGAAGTGGAATCCACGTGTTTAAAGGTTATGAAAGGAGTTAATACTAAAACCTATCCATATAAGTTGACTAAACCCTAAATTTTTGCTTGGGCACTCATTCCTTACTCATCACTGTGGGTAGAGCCGATAGCCTCATGACCCCTTGGCCTCCATTGCCAAGTGAAACCTTCATGAGAGGTAAAATCCTTCCATCAATCAAACTATCATCGTGGCATTCGTAGTTTAGTTACAGGAAGATAGTAATTTTAGGCTATCTTCCTGGTTTACGTTCACAGTGGTTTGCTGGCTTCTGTGGTGGCGTTTTCAGTTCGACTTCCTACTCTTCGTTGTGGTCTCAGTCTGAGTTTTTCTCTTGTCCAAAAGCTCGTGTCTAAGGTTTTATTCTTGTTAGGGTTGAGGCATAGTGTAAGAGGGTTTTACGAGAAACTAAGTGCGGTTGAGAGCATAAATAACCAAGGTAAAATTTCCTTTTAGTGCTTCTGTAATTTCAAAATATATTTTTTTTAACTGTAGACTGGTTTTTCGAAATTGAATAATAATTTCGTGTTTGTATTGTGCAGAATTCAGTTGTGGGTGGGAAAATTCGCCAAGACTCTGCTAGAAAAGGGACCTATATGGTAGAGGTTACTTCAGGATTTGACTTCTTAGCTTCACCAACTTACCGGGTAAGCCTCCATTTACCCAGAGGTTCCTTTTTGCATCCTGTGCAAGACCCATGGCGTGATTTGGTGGGAAGTGACACTAGTGTTGTTTGGGTTTACACGCCGTGACTGTATTTCATTAAAAATTATTGCTTGCAAGTCCGTATGGCCGTAGACCTGTGATGCTAGGTTGGTTGTAGAGAAAAGAAGGGTCTTTCTAAAATGTAAAAACTTTGAAAGCAAAGGGTGCTTGGGTCCTCAGCTCTAATGAAAGAGGCGTAAGAAGAAAGGCTCTAGTTTTTGGCTTTATATTTTGGATTCTAGGACTATATAAGATGACGATTCTGTAACCTAGGTTTTCCTTATTTGTGTTATTAAAACATTTAAGTTATAAAAGCTTGTTAACAAAATCTGGTTGAGTTTTTAATTTTTTTTTCTTCAAAAAAAAATTTGAATTCGTAATACATGAGTGGTTATAAAGGATAAGCAAAGAAGAAATTGTTGTTTTTATTATTTCAGATTTAAATAATTTCAATATATTCAATATTACTGATATTAACATATTTGTTTATTAGTATTAGCTGTTTTATTACTATAATTTCTAATTTATTGTTTATATAAATTAATATTATATGTTTACATTCTTTCTCCGATTCTATAAAAATTTAATAATTATCTATGTAAATATGTCTTCCCTTTTGAGTAAAATAAGCTTACTATGTTAAGATAAACACAGTTACAAAACTAAGTATTAGTTTTAGTAAAACAATCTTTACAATGTTTATGAAATTATAATAAACAAAAGTATTTAACTATCATAACTTCTGGAGATGAGGAACTTCTTTTTTCTTTCAACATTTCTAAATAGACTAACAGTAGAAAGTACATGATCAGATTCATACACATCTTCACTTGATTTAATCATCACTCTTAAATTTGCCTACTGTACTAGAGTACTACTCTTCAGAGGTGTGGAAAAATACAGTAAGGAAATTTATTTTATCCTCTAACGAAATATTTAAAACCATAATTCATTCATTCGAATACATATTTAACCAGAATTTATTTATCTTCAAACAATAAGAGATTTAAATATCTAATTTTAAAAACATACTCATATAAATACATCAACTCCTAAATTCATACATTCCAATTCCTATGCTTGCATAGAAAATATTAAATAACATTTAGAACCTAGTAATATAGTAGAGGACACAATAGCTTAAAAAGCCCATTCCACCCAACCAATTCCTGAAGACAGCTTACCTGCAAATCTTAGGACCCCCGAGCCTATCTACTGGTCCACCTGGTTCAAAGCACTGGCTGAGAGAATGGGTTATGAAAACCCCTACAACTCCACAAAGTAATCAATAGTAATACTTCTTCTTGTAGCAGTAAGAACTCAGGAAAAACAATTGGACTAGTTCAGTAATTCAACATTTGTTACACTCGAACACTTCTTCCTTTTCCCCCCATCGAACCTCTTGTGCACAAATTTCACTCGGAAATTTCACAAGATTGAATAGCCTCAGCTAAATTCGATGGGTAGTTTTTAAGCTTGCCTCGGTCTTTTGGGTCAGTTTTTCACTTAATGAGCCACCTGCTCTTGTTCCACTTTCTTGGGGAACATGACCACAAAAAGGGAACTTTCCTCCTGCAACAGCTAGAAGTAGTTTGAGGATGCTGCCAAGTGTCAATTTGCTCTCAACCCAGTCTATTCCACCAAGTGGCTAGTAGACACTCATTTAACAACCTCCTTAAGCTATTGTCTCATCTTTTATTTACTAATTAATCAAATATTCAGCAATTAAATACAATCATCCTTGACCCCACTTGGTCAATAATTAAAAACTTTACAATAAATTTAAATTTTAATGTCTTCTTAAACATAAAATGTTTTTGCAATTTGGGGTATGTGACATACACACCCCCTTAAATATACTATCGTCCTCGATGTTATTTTATTCATCATCCTCAAAGATGCCCTGGAACAAAATTGGATATGTTTCCCGCATATGACTCTCCAATTCCCAGGTTTCTTTTTCTAGACTAAGGTGCTTCCATTGCACCTTCACCTATCCAATGGTGCAATTTTAAAGCAAGATCTCCCTCCTATCAAGGATAAAATCTGGTTCCACCAGAAAATCTCCTTCGGGTTCCACCTGCACATCATTCCAATTTATGGCATGAGTAGCATCATGTACATATCTTTTTAAAACAGAGATATGGAAAACATTATGAAATTATAGATTTGGCAGTAAAGCCAGTTGGTATGCCACCTATCCCATTCTGGACAATATTTTGAAAGGCCCACAATATCTAGGTGCCAACTCAGCACAACTTCCTAAATTTAAAGAACATTTTTTAGGCCTTACCTTTATGAAAACATGTTCACCCACCTGGAACTCTTTGTGAGTTCATTTAAGATCTGCTTGACTTTTCTATCTGTCTTTTGCAACCTTCAAATTACCCTGCACCTGCTTTACAATTAACTCCATCTCCTTTAATAGCAGGTCCTAGTACTAACCTGTCAACTGGGTTACTCCATGAGATGGGAGTATTGCACTTTCTGCGATACAAAATTTCAAATGGGTTGTATTTTGTTGAAGCTTGGTAGTGGTTGTTATACACAAACTCTACCAAGTGTAAGTGTTACAGAGAGAAATTCCTATGGCTTGGGGTACCACAACAGACATCTATGACTCCAGAAATCAATCTTTCCTAATATGCAATAGAAATAAAATGTCTAACACTAAAGGATCAGACCTCGTACCTTATTTCGGACGGTTGAAGTAGATCCCCGTTGAGCTTTCCAATCTTCATCTTGAATTGGTATAATAGTTTCTCAACAACAAGTAAACAATACAAGCATACTATATATCATGGCGTTAGATCTATTCTAGCATATATAATCAATAATGTAAAAGCATTTGACATATTCCAATGGATACAATATTCAATCAAATACACATCATTGGACAAGGAAAGATAGTTCTTATTAATATAAATCAGAGATTACAAGATAGATACAACCTCTGACGGCACGTCTGCGAACCGGAGAAACTGAATCCCCCACTTGGGCCTCCACCACCTCAATCCTCCATCTCTCGATAGCAAGCTTACTAGCAAAGGCAAGCTTGGGAAGAACACCAAAGTGCTCCAAAGGGACAAAGGGATGCAGACTCAAGTATAGTTCTGGCAACAATGGACTATAGTTTCGGTGCTTTCAATCTCTCTATATGCCTTCAATGTACCAAGGGTTCCTTATATAGCTTCACAAGGGATAATGAAGGGTCGAATCCGAGCGATCTCAAGGCATATGGAAGGCCAGGAGTCAAATGAGTCGGATCCATGTCAAGGAAAACTCCAAAAGGATTTGGATTATTCACACATCCCGACATACGCAGTTATCGGGGTAAAACCCACGTATGTACATGGTTATCGGGTAAAAGGCCACGTATATCATTTTTTATATAGTTTTAGGGATGATCAAGGAAACATCAAAGGATAAAATATGGTCCATGGGGTCTAAAGAGTCTGCAGCGGGATAGGGGAAGGCCATACAAAGTGTAATTCACCTAGAGTGGTGAAATCCGCTATAATAGATGCCCCCTAATGTGTGAGGTCAGAGAGGTCATACGATGGCTGAAATACATTATAAGTCCATCCCAGAAGTGGAGTGATGAAGGTACCCAAATGGAATACTAGCCACCCAATCAGCATAGTACAATAATGCAGCTCTACATATAACTGCAAGTACATATAGCAGTCCCGGATACATAAGAGTACAATGGCCATGAATAGGCATAATACATGATATCACATATGTGGTCATTGCCACGTACAATATACATAGATCATAATATCCATGATGAAGATATACAAAGGACCATGATCTCCAAAATGGCTGAAGATATATAATAGATCAAGATCTCCATAATGGCTAGAAATGTCTGACATATACTAGAATCAAGTCACGAGAGCTGAAATTTCATGAACACTGGCACAATCAAGGATGTAGCATATAAGAGATGCCACCAGTCTGGAAGGTCTTCTACACAAACCGCTACGAGTACATGTCCTACTATGTGAATAGAGGTGTCAAGGTTGAACATAGTAGTCCATCGTCTGATTACCGGTCATTGATGTATACTGTTAACAGAAGCGATATTAACCACCGATAATGATAATGAGAATCAAGGTACTAGAGTGCAAACTAACAAGTGTGAATAGATGTCTTGAGATCGAACACTTGAGAGAATCCATCGATCAGGGGACATTGATGTATTCCCAAGAAACTGTTGATGGCGAGAGAACCTACCACTGATGACTGCAAGTCTCAAGGCACTCAAAAGGACTATAGACTCCAATCCCAGAATAAATGATCTGAAGTTGATGGGATGAAATCTACTGGAAGGAGGGCATTAAGGCATCCCCCATCATCCAACACGAGGTACTCAGCAAAGCTGTCTAATGTGGAAGGACTCGATCATAAAGTGCACGAACCAGTAACTGTACCGGGAATGGCTAACATGCAAAGTCAAGATAACTGAGGAATGGCCGACATAGGTTTCAACTTCCTTCGAACAAGAGCATAATAGCGTATGGTGACTGAATGAAGACAGCATAGACTCGATATACAAACTGGGACATCTCTGTGACACAGGAGGCATCAATAGAGGCTCCATAGGGACTGGAAGCTTAACTAGTCGGTGGAGATAAACTCAGATAAATGAGTACAACTCCTAAGTCAAACTATAACCCAACCAATGGATGTGATATACAGTGCTCTGTTCGAAGGCAACACGACTCGACAGCTACCAAAGATAACATCTTTCCTTGTCTAGCTTTTTGGTTTTTTGTTTTTTTGGACTTTTTCAGTTATTTGAAAAGATTGAAAAAAGAATAAACTAGCTTTATAGTTACAAACTAGGAGGAGACGAGTGTCATCAGGGAAAACAAACTAGTTCCAAGCAGTGGAACATACCTATGCTCAATGCAAGGATACATGTGTAGGATATTGACACTCGGGGGAAAATCCCCTCCCGGTAAAAAGGGAACCAAGCTGCGAAGGATATAATAATGGCTCTGCATGGCTAGACATGAGACAAGCTCGGGCTATATGGCTGAAATGCAATATCAGGGGAGCCAGTATAAATCTCAATAAGGCAGGCAAAGCTCATGATAATGCATTCACAACTTGACATAAGGGGAGTCCGGAGGGAAACACGCCAGCATAAGATCAAGAAGAGTATGAGGCTCTTGCGAAATGTCATGGCAATACTATACAACGGACTCCCACACCCTAAAGGAGAAAACATTGGCATGGGCACCAAATGAAAATAAGGCGCTATTTAGGGTACCCATGTAAGGTGAAGCTCTACCACTCACATCATGCCACTTCTAAAGCAGCAAGAAGGTTCTGTGACATAATAGAGTGGGTTTGTACCTAAGGTCATGGTGACATGGTCATAAGGTCATGCAAAATGAAAATGGTGGTGAACCTAACCTATATGCCAGTGTAGACGTTATACCTGAGATCAGTACCAACGGGTCAATCCAAAGGCTGAAACAGCACTGAAAATGGTCTTCTACATCACAAATTATGTCAGAAACGGTCCAAAATGGTTAGAAACTATCAAAACTATAGGAAAGGGGGTAAAAATTTTCAAATATTTGAAAATTTTTCTATAAATAGTAAAAAATATAAATCATTTGAAACTTTTACCCATTGGAGCTCTGATATTCAACTGCAAATTCCAGGAGATCCAGTCGGCAGAATTCACAACCGTTTCTTCCAGGTAGTTACTCATGCTCTCCTCATGCATTTTAATATAATTTTTGTTCATTTTCATGGTGAAAAGAGGTAGCTCAGGCCAATTCTACATGAGCACTGTGGCCCATGCGGGTATCGAATATTTTTCCGTGTATAGGGCTGGCTATACGCGGAAAAGAGGCTAGAGACCACGTACATACATGGCTATTTGGAAAACAGTCACGTATGACGCCGTGCAAGTGGATTTACAAGAATCTAATGGACAATTTGGCAATTTCTCATGCAGGATGGTGCTAGAATGGAGAGAGTGCGAGCATGGTGAGGTAGAGGAAGCTGTAAGGGTTGACGTGATGGCTCAACAGGCTCTTAGAAGATGTGGACTCTACAAGTTTTGGTGCCTTGGTGGCTTGAGGGCCAAACCAAGACTGCTAGAGATGCTGGTAAACTATTGGAATCTAGACTCAGATTCCTTCAGGATAGATGGGATGTCTCTCACCATAGAGGTGGAAGACATATACTTTATCACAGATCTATCTAGACGAGGGGAGGTGGTGAACCTTCATTCCCGAGGTGGGCCAGGCAGTGGGATTACTATCGATGAGTACGTAGCTGTGTACTGCTAACCAGATACTGAGAAGGTGGGGAGTCAAGTCCCTACCAATGCTATATAGGTGCTGGGCCTAAAGGCCATACTACTGACGCTGGGAAGGATAGCAGGCTTAGCCTCACTCCATCAGGTCTTGCGGCCACTGATGTACTATGCGGTGGAGTGTATGAGACCAACCATATACGACTGGAGTACTACACTACTGAGCAACATGAAATACCAGCTCAGTGAGTGTAAGGCAGGTAGGATATGGAACTTCAGGTTCAACAGCATATTGAGCACGTTTTTCTTCAAGCGTGTTCCAGGATTGAGCCCTAGAGTGGACGTTCCTCTCCACGGGGTTCGAGATCTGGCCCAACGACGTTGGGCAGATTCTATGTGCAAACTGGGGGGTGGTAGGGTGGCCAACCCATATCCAGCTGACTTCTTTCCATGGTGGCGATGACAGATTGTTGCCATAGATGACTACCCCTATGGAGGGATATATTTCTGGGGGGATCCGGACATGTCATTACCACCAGGATCAGCATACGGAGAGATAGGTACCGAATCTCGACTCTCACTCTTTTTTAAAAAATTTTGAGTTATTTAATTTTTTTGTATTTTCTTGATTAAGTGAAATCAAAAAGACATGTTTTTGGGTGACAACACTTAGTGACATCTACCATTCATGTGCATATGTGGGACCATGGCGACTAGAGGGCTTCCCATATCATAGACGGAGGGGAAGAGGGCATGACATCACGGGTGCGGATGCAGAGCGGACGCTCCAGGGAATTCATACCAACTTCGTGCGACTGACTCACAGGGTTCCCATGGCGCAAGTCGAGGACTTGCCTGAGGCCATGCAATGACAGGTGGTGGGTGTGCCACGCGCATGGGTGCGTTTATTCCGACAGCTAGCTAGAGCCGTAGTGACGTATCATGATCACAACCCTCCCCCTCCACAGGACTAGATACCTGGGAGTATATATGTTTTGTATGACCGTGTATTATATGATGGAAGCTTTGAAAGATCCACTTTTGTATATGACACTATGTATTACCACATTTTTGATATATATATAAAGTTTTATGGTGATTGGTTTATTTATTTACATGTGTAAAAATGTTTGTGATTAATTTTGTTAGGATTATTAATCCTCCCTTGTCCAAGTTTGGTCATATGTCTAAATCGGGAGTCATGTCTAAATCGGGAGTCCATCCAGTCTATTTATAGTCATTAGCACCATTGGTTAAACTTGACCTAATTGGGGCACATGTTTTAGTTACCAAAGTGTGTGGACCACTAATTGAGGCTCACTGCCACTTATTGCACTTGATTTCATAAGTTTAGGAGTCTCCTAGATCAATCCCTACAATTTAGGAAGCAACTAGGAGTGCCGAAACCAACCAAGGTCAGTTCACTTTAGTTAATGACTAATCAAGCCAAGTTAGGAGTCATTTACATTCAGTTCTATCCCTCTACCTTCAGTTAGCGCTAGGTTTAATTGATTGGACACATGTGGGGCACATTTCTCACCTACCACAGTTAGTTAACCATTATTTAATACTAAATGTAACACTTAGTTGTGTTTTAGAACTCCGGTTATGATTTAGACAAGGACAATTAACTACTGGGTCCTCCTATAGTGATTTAGATAAGGTCTTGGTTACCTACAGTCAAGTAGAGTCTAATCAATTCGAAATTCCTCATGTGGATTCGAATTTCTTGTGGCTATTAAAGCCATTGTACTTCATTGTAATTATCTATCTAGATTACTTTTTTTATTAATGAAAGCATTCACAGCTGCAAACCTTTTGCACTGTTTCATTCTTCAATGGCTGAGTAAATTGTGAGATCTTCTTTGTGAGTTGTGTTTGTCTACAGATCTATATGCTCAAATCTAACATGGTATCAGAGCCTCGACAGACAAGGCACTTTTCCTCCTCGGATCTCCTACTGGATCATTTTTTTGTTTTGCAGGTACAACTTCGAAATGAATTCATCAGTTCCTCTTCTCACCCGATCCTCAGACTATTTTGAATGGAAGGTGAAGATGAATATATGTCTGAGAAGACAAAAAATATTTTTGGTGTCTATTAGACTCGGTAGAAATTCTTTTGAGAGTGATAATGACTGGCTAAAAGCAAAGGATAAAGATTTTGAAATAATGGAACTAGCTCTTTCTCCTAGCATGCGCTACCACAGTAGATCTATTAAAGATCCACAGGAACTCTGGGAAAGATTGGACAGAACCTTTGGAAGCACATGGAGCATCCTTGATCCAAAAATATTGGCCTCCACTCTCTCTAATGAAGTTGTTCAAGATGAAGAAGAAGTAGAAGCTTCTACACAGTCAATTCGAATTGAAGACAGTCTCCATGCAGTGACTCCTTCTCCTGATGGTCCAGAAGTTCATGAGATCTCTGATATCTCATATTATCATATTGTTTAAATAGAAGAAGACATTCGAATCTCTAATATTGAAGAAAAGCTCTGCTGCACTTCCATGCAAACATTCACCGGTGATTTTCCTTTAAATTCTGTGCAAAATTTACTAGTAATTGCTTCCGAAAGTGAAGAGAAATTTGATTTTTCTCCCTCTAATGTTGCTGCTGGTGTGCAAATATGTGATACCTTGGATATTTTGGAAGAAATATCATATTACCAGAGTGATTCATTTGCTCCCCATGATCTAGTTTTTCCAGCAAATTCTTGCAGGATTGCATGCACCAAAATTCAGAATTTTGAAGAAGAAGAAAGCTGTGCATCGACCGTCACGGTTAACCATTTATTTGAATCTGATATTAACCTTATTGGATCTGATATGATATTATTTAGATATGATCTAATATTTCTTGGTTTAATATATCAAATTCATAATCTTTCAGTACTGCTTGTAGCTGTTCTCATCAACGGTGAGAAGAAACATGTACCGCAAGTCTCCTACAAAACTACTGCTGGGGATTTGATTCCATTTCACAGTTTTGGATCTGTTTTGAACCTATTTAGATCTGATTTACTTTTTGATCTGATATTATTTGGTTCATATTTTAAAATGAAAAATAATTCAGTCATGCTTGTAGCTGCTCTCACCAATTCCTGTGTAAAAAATCAAGTACCGCACTTTCTCTTCAAAACTGTTGATGGGGATTTGGTGTTAGTTTCCTCATATGAGGTTGCTGATATTTTATTATGTGATTCATTATCTATTTCAAAAGCTATATCAGACTATGGAGCTCCAGCATTCACTCTCAACAGTCCCAATGCTTCTCTACCATTGATCACATGCTCATCTTCTCACAGAACTAGTAAAGAGGAAGATTTTCTGCATCCGCCTGGACACCTGCTCCTAACACTTGGGGCTGTTCTTACCACTCATGGTTTGATGTTCATGGCTGCAACATATCAGTTTCTTGAGTGTTCTTCACATTCTTTGAATTCTCAAGAACCTTTCCTCACTTTTCAGTTGACTTCAGTTGCTCTACATGGGTCAAGTCTTCATCCAGCAACTGTCTATATTTCTGATTTAGTTGAGCATATCATTCTTATTCCAAAGAGGAAGATTCCTCCAGACATAATGATGGAGAGTTTCACATGCCAGGCCCCAGGATACCTGTGCACAGAAGAACCAGATTGATCCTGATTCTACCTGCTTAATTAGAAGGGGGGTTTTTTTTCCCATGTGGTTTTTCCCCAAGCACCTTATTTTTGAGCAGTTACTTTACTTTACTTGATGTAATGGGTGACCTATGGTCTTAGTTACCAGGGCCCATGGTTTGTCCAAGTTAGCATTCAGGGGGGGTGTTAGGATTATTAATCCTCCCTTGTCCAAATTTGGTCATATGTCTAAATCGGCAGTCATGTCTAAATCGGGAGTCCATCCAGTCTATTTATAGTCATTAGCACCATTGGTTAAACTTGACCTAAATGGGGCACATGTTTCAGTTACCAAAGTGTGTGGAACACTAATTGAGGCTCATTGCCACTTATTGCACTTGATTGCATAAGTTTAGGAGTCTCCTAGATCAATCCCTACAATTTAGGAAGCAACTAGGAGTGCCGAAACCAACCAAGGTCAGTTCACTTCAGTTAATGACTAATAAAGCCAAGTTAGGAGTCAGTTACATTCAGTTCTAGCCCTCTACCTTTAGTTAGCACTAGGTTTAATTGATTGCACACATGTGGGGCACATTTCTCACCTACCACAGTCAGTTAACCATTATTTAATACTAAATGTAACACTTGGTTGTGTTTTAGAACCCTGGTTATGATTTAGACAAGGACAGTTAACTACTGGGTCCTCCTATAGTGATTTAGACAAGGTCTTGGTTACCTACAGTCAAGTAGAGTCTAATCAATTCGAACTTCCTCATGTGGATTCGAATTGCTTGTGGCTATTAAAGCCATTGTACTTCATTGTAATTATCTATCTAGATTAATTTTTTGATTAATGAAAGCATTCACAGCTGCAAGCCTTTTGCACTGTTTCATTCTTCAATGGCTGAGTAAATTGTGAGATCTTCTTTGTGAGTTGTGTGTTTGTCTACAGATCTATATGCTCAAATCTAACAAATTTATTATGAATGAAACAAATGCCAATCTAACACGTAGTTAGCATATGAGTCAGCAACTTGATTATCATTTCTTGGAATGTGTATATATGTAATACTGTCAAATTGCCATTCTAACAATCTCACATGTAAGAATCTTCTCAATAATGTCGGATCTCTAACATGGTACGACCATTGAGCTGTGACACTACTAACTCTGAATCAAGATGTACCTCAAGAGATAGAATGCCATGTGAAATGGCATCCCATAGAAGCTCGATAACAGCACTATATTCAGCAACATTATTGGAAGATGGCCGTAGACATACACCTCCTGAAGATAGTACCTGACCCATAGGAGTATAAATCACCCAAGTAGCAGAGGCTGAGTGCTGAGTGTGACAGCTTGCACCATCCACAAATCCTATGTAGGTGGAAGATTCCATTGACATCTGCCATAAGAAACGGAAACTAATCACAAACCCAATCACGATAAGAAAAATACCTAACTATGCAAAGCTGTACAATAATATACAACAAGAAGCCTTGGCTGAAGATCATGCATAGTATTTTTTGGGATAGAGCCCATTTCTAGGCTCTTCCAAAGCTGTGCCTTCATAATTGACTAACTCATAGGCACCCTTCTCTAAGACACGCTTGACCACGTAAGGACCACGCCACATAGGATTAAATTTCCCTACCCCAAGGGTTCTTTCGATTGATCCCACAAAAGGACCAAGTCTCCATCACTAAACACTCTTGGATGGACAAACTTGTCATATTGGACCTTAACACAACGTTTATTAACCTCTAGAGCCACCAAGGCATCTCAACGCTGCTCATCAAGTTGCTCGAGGTGGACCAAACGCTCCTCCAAAGGCGAAGTGTCTGGTAAGAGTTCCACAGCTAGCTTCAACGAAGGAATCTCGCATTCAACCGGCAATATCGACTCCACTCCATGCACAAGCTGATATGGAGAAAAACTAGTGGCAGTCTTAACCATGGTTCAATATGCCCACAAAGTAGGATATAACATAATATGCCAATTCGTCTTGCTCTGTGCGATGGTTCGTTGGAGAATGGACTTAAGTGATTTATTCACTACTTCCACCTGTCCATTTGCTTGGGGGTAGTAAGAAGAGGAGTGCTCTTTCTTATACCCTAACTTGGATGCCAACTCTTCCATCATACGGTTCTGAAAGTGCGAGCCATGGTCAGTGACAAGCTCTTTTGGAATCCCAAATCAAGTAATGATTTGGTTGAATACGAAGTGAGATGCTGTCTCACCGTTAGATTTTACTGTAGGCATTGCCTCATCCCATTTCGTGAAATAATCTACAGCCACTATAATATGATGGTGCCCCCCAGCCGAAGCTAGGTTGCAATCCATAAAATCGAGCCCCCACTTGGTGGAGGGACCGGTAGTGATAATGGGATGTAACAAGGAAGGCTTCGAGTGCATATTCTGTGCGAACACATGGAAAGGGTGGCACCTCTTGACCGCATCAACACAATCTTTAAAGATTGACGGCCAGAAATAACCCGCTCTCAAAATATTTTGAGCTGTAGAAAGCCCAGATAAATGACCACCACACGCCCCTCCATGGCAATCATTCAGCACAACCTCGGCCTCCTCATGATTTAAACAACATCGTAAAATGGAATCTACCCCATGGCGGTACAAAGTATTGTCCACTATAAGGTAGTTCTTAAAGACATGACGTAATCGTCATCGTTCATCTTTCGAGAAGTGAGTAGGGGTCCTCTGTGTTTGCAGATATACTATGATATCTCCATACCATGGGTCAGACGTTGAGATTAAGAAGATGTTTCATCTACAAACATATCTTCACACGCCAACTCCTCGGTATCACTCGGAAAATCCGATATGAGCTCTGCAAAGACTAAAGACTTCTTCGACTTTGTCGAAACAAACTCGAGATCAAATTCTTATAGAATGACAATCCATTTATTATACTTTCCCCCAATCATCCTTTGTGTGAGGATGAACTGAAACAGATTGACATGGGCCACAACCAAGGTTTGGCAAAGGAGAATATAATGTCTCAAATGCTGAACCGCATGTACAGTCGCTAAAGCAAGCTTCTCGACATGAGAATAATGAATCTCTACGTCAATAAGGTTTCGGCTCAGATAATATATGACATGCTCCTGGAGCTCCTCATCCTCCTGAACCAATACCATACCAATCATCTCTAAATACGCGGCCACATATAATAGGAAATCACGGCTATAATCCAGAGGACTAATCACCAGGGCCGATGCTAGGGCTCGCTTAAGTGCATCGAAGGACTCTTGGGCTCGCTCATCCCATTCAAAGGGAGTATCCTTCTTCAAGAGACGCATGAAGCCTCTAGTCAAATTGGCAAAATTGACCATAAATCAGCACAACTTCCTAAATTTAAAGAACATTTTTTAGGCCTTACCTTTATGAAAACATGTTCACCCACCTGGAACTCTTTGTGAGTTCATTTAAAATATGCTTGACTTTTCTATCTATATTTTGCAACCTTCAAATTACCTTGCACCTGCTTTACAATTAACTCCATCTCCTTTAATAGAAGGTCCTAGTACTAACCTGTCAACTGGGTTACTCCATGAGATGGGAGTATTGCACTTTCTGTGATACAAAATTTCAAATGGGTTGTATTTTGTTGAATCTTGGTAGTGGTTGTTATACACAAACTCTACCAAGTGTAAGTGATCCTCCCATTTACCCGGTTGTTCTCTAACATACATCCTTAGCATATATTCCAATATTTGATTCACCCTTTCAGTCTGTCCCTCTGTCTGAGGATGAAAAGATGTACTGAAATTTAAAGTAGTATTCAAACCTTTAAATAGAGATTTCCAGAAATTGTCTGTAAACTTAAGGTCTTTGTTAGAAATTATAACTTTCGGTATACCATGTAAATGAAATATTTGTTTCATAAATATTTTAGAAATATTAGTAGCCTTGTGGGTGGTGTTTACTGGTATGAAATGAGCTTCTTTACTAAGTTTATCAACGATGACCATAATCGAATCATTCTGATTCTAATTTCTAGGTAACCCTGTAATAAAATCAAGACTGATTATTTCTCATTTCTAAATAGGGATTGGTAATGGCTGTAACAAACCAATTGGATTTTGGTGTTCAATATTAACCTATTGACATTCAAAACACTTGGCGATATATTCTGCCAACTCATTCTTCATATTTGGCCAAAAATAATCTTTCTGCAACATAGTTATAGTCTTTTGATAGCCAAGATGTCTTGAGTAAGGAGTCTTATGTATTTCATTTAAAATCAGCAGCTTAATTTTAGGTACATTAGGTATATACAACCTGTTTTTATAATATATTAATCCTTTATCATTTAGACTATACCCTGTACTTAAACTTTTAGTTGAATTTTCTGCCACTTTAGCTTGTAATCCCTAATAATTTTCATCCAATTTTACTCCTTCCAGCTAATCTTCTAAATCAATTTTATCAGTACTGATTGCTTCCACAAAGTTCAATCTTGCATTTCTACTTAAAGCATCAGCGAATTTATTTTCTTTTCCCTTAATATGTCGGATCTCAAAATTTTACTTGCTGAGGAAAGCTAGCCACCTAGCTTTCCTTGCGTTTATATTTTGTTGATCCAACAGATATTTTAAACCCTTATTATTCATCATTAACATGAATTTTCTTCCAATTAAGTGATGACACCACATCTTTAAAGCATGTATGACGACATCCAACTCTAAATCGTAAGTATCGTAATTGTTTTCATGTATTTTAAGTTTCCTAGACTTGTATGCTATTACATGTCCTTCTTGAGTCAAGACCCCACCAAGACCATCATTACATGCATTAGTGCATACAACAAAGCCCTTATTAGGATCAAAAATTCTTAAGAATGGTGCAGTAGTTAATAATGTTTTTAATTTCTTAAAAATTTCTTCACATTATTTATTCCACTCGAATTTCTTTCCTTTCTTCTGTAAAGAAGTTACGGTATTTGTGATTCTTGAGAATCCCTCAATGAATCTTCAATAGTAACCGATAATCCCCATGAATGAACACACGTCAGTCACGTCCTTTGGGAATGGCCATTTTTCAATTGCTTTTATCTTTTCTGGATCAACTGTGATCCCCTCTTTAGTTATCACATGACCCAATTATTGTATTTTATCTTTAAATAAGTTGCACTTACTGAACTTAGCATAAAGTCGATGTTCCTTTAACACTTGTAAGACAATTTTTAAATGTTCCTCGTGTTCTTTAGACTTAGAGTAAATTAAAATATCATCAATAAAAACAACTACAAATTTCTTGAGATATTTATGGAAGACATTATTCATTAAACACATGAAGACAGTCAGGGCATTAGTGAGCTCAAATGGCATGACAACAAACTCATAGTGACCATATATAGTCCTAAAAGTTGTTTTAAAAATATCTTCATCTTTTATCTGGACTTGATGATAACCAGATCATAAGTCAATCTTTGAAAATATTGTTGCTTCGTGTAGCTGATCAAACAGATCATCTATGTGGGGTAATGGGTATCTATTCTTAATGGTCATTTTATTAAGCCAACGGTAATCAATGCATAAGCGTAGAGTACCATCCTTCTTTTTAACGAAAATGAGAGGTTCTCCCCAAAAAGACACGCTTGGTCTTATATAATTTTTATCAATAAGTTCCTTTAATTGTGATTTTAATTCGTTAAGTTCCAAAATATTCATCCAGTAAGGTAATTTTGAGTTGGGCACTGCACCAGGTACCAACTCAATAATTAAATCTAGTTCCCTTTTTAGAGGTAGTCCCAGAATTTCTTCTGGAAATACATCTGAATACCCCCTCAGGATTGGAATATATTCCAGTTTTAGTTTATCTTCATTATTAATCAGTTCTTCATCAGTTACAGTTACAGTAAAAGCTTTACATCCTTTACGAACATCTCTCTTGAACTGCAAGGCAAAAATTTGTCTAATTGTTGTTTTCCTAGGAATTCCTGTTACGGTTACTGTTTCTCATTCTTTATTTACGCATATAAAAGTTTTATTGAAATAGTTCAAAACTACTCTATGATGTTCTAACCAATCCATACCAATTATCATGTCATAAGAGCCTAAATGAAGTACATTTAGCTTCACATAATTTTCAAACTGATTCATAAATAAAGTATAGTCTTTTACAAAATTAATCGCTTTTCTTTTTGCTCCTATAGCTAGTTGAACCAGCCATGGCTTTGTAAACTTTTCTACTGGTAATTTGCATTTTTCTACTAAACTAGTAGAAACATAACTCAGGCTAGCCCATAGGTCAATTAAGATAGAAATGGGTGTTTGATTCAGCTTACCTTCTACTTCCACCATGGAAGTTTGATAATCAACCTGCCTTTTTTCCAGTGCCACATTAATCCGGGGCATTCCTCTTGCTAAGTCTCCAACTGTCATTTCCTCCTGCATTGTATGAATGTTTATGATGGTCTTCTTTCTGTTAGGGTAGGATGATGCATAGTGACTTCCATTACTATCCCAACACTTTATTGGTTCTTTACGTTCATTATTCTTAATGTAGTTGCTCTGATTATTAGCAGGTTCTTTATTTCTAGGGCCATTAGGGTTTGGCTGTGAGTTTCCTTTTCTTCCTTGAAAATTCTTATTAGGAAAATTGCGTGCATTATTATTTCCAAGATTTTGATTAGGTGTGAAGCCCTTCTTTTTACGTTCAAAATTATTAGACCTCTTAGCCTTCCAATTCAGCATGTTTTCCCTTTTTCGGTTCTGCTCATAGAAGAAATTTGTCTTTCGCATAGCCTTTTCAAGGGTTTTTGGATTATCGTATTCAATTCTATATTTAATGTGAAAAGGTAAACAACTCAAAAAACACTGCACCTTGGGCTTCACATCCACAATGTAAGGCATGTAACATAGTAAACTTAAAAAAATATTGTTTAATTCCTTCATGTTCATAGTTCCTAACTTCAGTTCATAGAACACTTTAGTACGCTCTTCATAATACTATTCCGATAAAAAATTCTTTTTCAAATGTTTTTTGAAGGTACTCCAATTAATATTCCTTTCCTTTATACCTTTTACTCATTTTAAATCCTGTCATAGATATCTGCCTTCCCAGTTAAGTTGTATATGGCAATTGTAGATTTTAACTGATTGGAGTAATTATAAATTTGGAAATACTTCATCATTCCAGACGGCCATGATTTGGCTTCCTCCCCTTTCTCTATTTCACCATTGAAAGTTGGAGGTTTTATTTTCTTAAATTCTCTAGAAATTTCCTCATAGGGCTTGTAATTCCTTTTTCTACAATGGTAATTATCCTCACTGCTATCGCTAGAGTAATGGCGATTCTTCCTATGTTAGTCACCATAAACTTCAAAGGACGAACTCCTTTTTTGGAATTTTTACTTTTATGTTGGTAGGACGTATTTTTAGGTCCTATATGTTTATCATTCCCTTCACTCTGGAATTTGTCCATCAGTATTTGGTTTAGCTCCTCTTGAGCTCTTAGAATTCTTTCATTCTCTTTCTTAATTGTTTTCATTTTAGTTTTTAATTCTTTAACAGTTTGTAAAAGTTCAAAGGAATTGTTACTTATTTCTTCCTTGACAGGTTCTTTTCTAGAATTACTTTGTTCATTTGATGGGGACCTTCATCTACATATCCTTCGAGTCCTTTCATACCTGCAATTCTAGTTCAGAAAATTTTTCTGTGTAACAACATGTAAAAAAAACTCAATATGCATGTATTTTATTTACTGTTTATTTATGCGAGTTGAGCCACTTCAAGCCTAGTGTCTGAACGTGTGCTCTGATACCATATGTAAAACTCCTAAAATTTCATAAAAATTTAAATTTTTTCTTTCTACAATTAATGTTTGAAATCATTGCTTAAGAGAGTAACTTAAGTGCTAACAGTTAATATTCTAAAAGATCTAATCTAGATACTATAACAAATTCATTTATTAATTTATATAATTACATTATTTACTAACTAACTTAAAAAATAAAGTCATGAAAGATCGATCTATAATGTAAAATATCTGAAGAAGTGAAGTATTGAAAACAACTGTTTAGTTACTAGTGAGTGCAAGGTGCTAAAGTTTGTTTCTTGTTTACTGAAGGAACTTCTGGTTATGCCCAAGGCTTACTTAGCTCATTGAAGCTAATGTAGTGAAATGATGATTCTTGTCATAGGTCTAATTAGAGGTAAGCCATTTTGTTTCCAGTTTCAAGTTTGATATTAAATATCCAGTCTGCAAAAGTAAAAATGCTAGACTACTTGTTTAAATTAAGGCTTTGATGGTTTAAGGTATTGTTGACCATGTTCCTTTCCATAACTTGAATTTGTTATGTTATTAGTCATTTAAGATCTACGTTTAAAACCATTTTATTCTTGGCTTAAAGTCATAATAGTTACTTAGTTTCATTTGATGACATATATATTTAAAAATACTAAGCAATTTATATAACAAAAATATATGCATTAAACATAAACTAGAAATATAATCTTCTGGAAATTATATTAACCCTATGGTTGAATGCAATAGCACCAAAATCCCAAATGCATCATTATAGCATAACATTTTTATAGTTAAACTTTCCATACCGAATTAAATATGCAAAGGTATCAACATATGCAATAGTATTAACATATGTTAATACTGTATTAACATATATATAAAATATCAAAATATGCAAACGTTTTAACATATGCAAAGCATTATCAAAAGAAAAAGTATTAATACTTGTTTATACTGCAGGGTAACAACACCATTCAGAACCATAGAGTGAACCCAACTAAATACTACGAAGTGGAATCCACGTGTTTAAAGGTTATGAAAGGAGTTAATACTAAAACCTATCCATATAAGTTGACTAAACCCTAAATTTTTGCTTTGGTGCTCATTCCTTACTCGTCACTCTAGGTAGAGCCAACAGGCTCATGGCCTCTTCAACCTCCATTGCCAAGTGAAACCTTCATGAGAGGTAAACATTAGAGGAACTTTCAACTCAAAATGGTCCTTTTAACTTTAACTCAAATTCCATGTCATCATGTGTTATCCAATGAAATTGATTTAAATTTGAAATACCGTATAGGTCTTAAACACCTTTTTAATATAAATTTGGGGATAGGTATCATAAAAAAAAAACTACTTTTTTTGTTTTTATTTTCGACATATCTCCCCGTGTTTTTACTCAAATTTCGATCGGGAGAGCTCGTTGGCTACGGAATTAAATTTCGCATCCAACGAGTACCCACTTGGAATACTTTTGAAAGTATTCCGAGTGGGTACTCATTGGATGCGGAATTTAATTCCGCATCCAACGAGATCTCTCGATAGAAATTTGAGTAAAAACACGGGGAGATATGTCGAAAATACAAACAAAAAAATAGTTTTTTTTTCTTCCTCCAAAATTAATAAATATTGTTTTATTATTTTAACTACTATTTTATTAATTTTTTTAGGAGGCCCATTTTGAGTTGAAATTTCCTCTAATGATCCTTCCATCAGTAAAACTACCATCATGGCCTTTGTATTTTAGTTACATGAAGATAGTAATTTCAAGCTATCTTCCTAGTTTACTTTCACAGTGGTTTGGTGGCTTCTGTGGTGGCGTTTTCAGTTCGACTTCCTACTCTTCGCCGTGGTCTCAGTTTGATTTTTTCTCTTTCCCGAAAGCTCATGTCTAAGGTTTTATTCTTGTTAGGGTTGAGGCATAGTGTAAGAGGGTTTTACAATAAATTAATTCTGGTCGAGAGCATAAATAACCTAGTAAGATTTCCTTTTAGTGCTTCTATAATTTCAAAATATTTTTTATTTTTTACTGTAGATTGGTTTTTCGAAATTGAATAATAATTTCATGTTTGTATTGTGCAAACTTCAATTGTGGGTGGGAAAATTCTCCAAGACTCTGATACAAAAAGGGAGCTATACAACAGAGGTTACTTCAGGATTCAGCTTCTTAGCTTCACCAACTTACCGGGTAAGCCTTGGTTTGCCCAAAGGTTCCTTTTTTCATCTTGTGCAAGACCCATGGCGTGATTTGGTGGGAAGTGACATTGGTGTTGTTTGGGTTTACACGCCATGATTGTATTTGATTAAAAATTATTTCTTGCAAGGTCGTATGGCCGTAGACCTGTGATGTTAGGTTGGTTGTAGAGCAAATAAGGTTTTTGCTAAAATGTAAAAACTTTGAAAGAAAAGGGTGCTTGGGTCCTCGGCTCTGATGAAAAAGGTGTAAGAAGAAAGGCTCTAGTTTTTTGCTTTATATTTTGGATTCTAGGGCTATATAAGATGATGATTATGTAGCCTAGGTTTTCCTTCTTTGTGTTACTAAAACATTTAAGTTATAAAATCTTGTTAACAAACTATGGTTGAGTTTTTAATTTTCATTTTATTAATTTTTTTTTGAATTTGTAATACATGACTAGTTATAAAGGATAAAAAAAGAAGAGATCTTTACTATTTCTTTTTATGAAAGAAAGCGCGTCTGTAGATTTTAATGTATACAGTTTTTATTAAGTAAATTGTTTATTACAGGAAATAAATCCTAGGACTGTATAATTTGTTTAATGGAAGTTTGTTTAAAGATGGTTATTGGAGTTGTGAATTAACAAAATGGAGAGACTGTTTCGGTCACGTTTTGATTATGTAACCCTAACTTGATTTATTAAACTGTGTATTTAATTATATAAATTAAATATTTATACTCTATTATGTATAATTTACTTTTATTTAGAACAGTTAAACACTATGAATAATATTTATAACTTGATTAAATTGAACAATATTTATAAACTTGTTGATTTGATGACTGCAAGGGTTTTAAGAGAAACTAAGGTTACTCTTTAAATTTGATGGAAAAGGAAATATAATAACTTGGCTTAACATGTTTCTTTGTTTAGGGTTTTTGACCGAAGAATATAGTATTTTTTATTTTACTTTAAACTCTGCATAAAGTGTTGTTTTTATTATTTTGTATTTAAATAATTTCGTTATATTGAGTATTACTAATAATAACATCTATGTTTATTAGTATTACCTGTTTTATTACTATAATTTCCAATTTAATCTTTATATAAATTAATATTATCAGTTTACATTCTTTCTCCGATTCTGTAGAAATTTAATAATTATCTATGTAAATACGTCTTCCCTTTTGAGGAAAATAAGCTTACTGTGTCAAGATAAACACAGTTACAAAACTAAGTATTACTTTTAGTAAAACACTATTTACAATGTTTATGAAGTTATAATAAGCAAATGTATTTAGCTATCAGAAGCTCTGGAGATGAGGAACTTTTTTTTCAACATTTATAAATAGACTAATAGTAGAAAGCACATGATCAGATTCATACACATCTTAACTTGATTTAATCATCACTCTTAAATTCTCCTACTGTACTAGAGTACTACCTCTTCAAAGGTGTGGAAAAATACAGCAAGGAAATTTCTTTTATCCTCTAACAAAATATTTAAAACCCTAATTCATTCATTCGAATACATATTTAACCAGAATTTATTTATCTTTGAACAATAAGAGATTTAACTATCTAATTTTAAAAACAAACGAATCAGTCATATAAAGACATCAACTTCTAAATTCATACATTATGGTTCCTATGCTTGCATAGAGAATATTAAATAACATTTAGAACCTAGTAATTTAGTATAGGAGACAACATCCTAAGAAGCCCATTCCACCTAACCAATTTTTGAAGACAACTTACTTGCAAATCTTAGGACCCTCGAGCATGTCTACTGGTCCACCTAGTTGAAAGCACTAGGTGAGAGAATGGGTTATGAAAACCCCTGCAACTCCACAGAGTAATCAACAGTAATAATTCTACCTGTAGCAGTAAGAACTCAGCCAAAATAGCTGCACTAGTTCAGTAATTCAACATTTTTTATACTGTAACACTTCTTCCTTTTCCCTCCATCGAACCTCTTGTGCACAAATTTCACCAAGAAATTTCACAAGTAAAGATTGAATAGCTCAGCTGAATTCGATGGGTAGTTTATAAGCTTTCCTAGGTCTTTTGGGTCATTTTTTCACTTAATGAGCCACCTGCTCTTGTTCTACTTTCTTGGGGAACATGACCACAAAAATAGGGAAGTTACCTCCTGCAACAACTAGAAGTAGTTTGAGGATGTTTCCAAGTGTCAATCTTCTCTCAACCCAGTCTATTCCACTAAGTGGCTAGTAGACACTAATTTAACATCCTCCTTAAGCTATTGTCTCATATTTTATTTATTAATTAATAAAATATTCAGCAATTAAATACAATCATCCTTGACCCCACTTGCTCAATAATTACAAACTTTACAATAAATTTAAATTTTAATGTCTTCTTAAACATAAAATGATTTTGCAATTTGAGGTATGTGATATTAAGAAAATTACATTACATGAAATACCGATGATACGGTCACTTTCATGGCATAAATCCAGTTCCAACCCAGTAAAATATTATATTCAAGGGGTGCATCAAACACCTCAACTTGGATTGGTATGATCTTCCCCCCCAAATTGGACCTAAAGGGAGGTAATAATACCATGTGGTCTGAAAGAATGTCCATCAAAAGTTGTCAGTATAGTCATGGATTTAGACAACACGGGAGATCCAAGGCCTTTCCAACAAGCCAAAGACATCACAGAGGTCATAGCACCTTCATCGACATCTTTGCATTTAATCATGTTATTCAAACACTCAACATGGACTTGAAAAGTGACATGGTAGGTCAAGCGAGGATGAACCTTATGTTTCTGGAATCTAACAGCAATAGAGCCACTTGGATCAACTACTCCTAAATCAGCCAACAATGCCTTCCTCTATGAGAGACAAGTATGAAGTACTTCTAAACCTGACATCGCATAAGGAGTTTGGCCCAAATCCTTAGGGATAGAATATTGTTAGGAGGCTTATGCATTGGTATTGTGAGCCAAATTCTTTAAGACCCATTTTGGTACGCATGGTATACCTTTAGGCTTGTCGATGTGCAAGGGAATCACTGGAGGTGGAGTATCTTTACCCATGTTGGTTTGCGATGGACCATAATCTCGTGAATAGGTCACAACATGAACAAATGACATCGTATTGATATAATCAATGACCACCTTCTATGGGTGACATGTTTTTACTCCCACCAAAACTACTTACAGTGGTCAAGGTCCTTGAAGGCATGTTTTAATTGTGAGGAAGGGGATCAATAGCATAGCTGGTATCTGTGCGATAAACTTTGAGTCATTCTCAATTCAAGGGAAAAAGTATGTAAGATGGTTTCCCCCTAGATATTGCAAGGGAATTTGACCTTCCATTTACTATTCTTTTCCCCCCCAACATTCTCCTAATTCTTGTCATCCTTAGGATTCTCCTTTTTATTCCCACCCCTCTTATTATTTCTCCCCTTCTTCCTATGTTCGGGTTGTTGGTTACCCTTTTGGTTCGATGACTACACAGAAAGTGCCATTAGAGGAATTTTGGGGTCTAAAATGGGCCTCCTAAGGAAAATAATAAAATAATAGTTAAAATAATAAAATAATATTGATTAATTTTGGAGGAAGAAAGAAAAAAACTACTTTTTGTGTTCGTATTTTCGACATATCTCCTTGTGTTTTTACTCAAATTTTGATCGGGAGAGCTCGTTGGATGCGGAATCAAATTTCACATCCAACGAGCTCTCCTGATCGAAATTTGAGTAAAAACACAATGAGATATGTCGAAAATACGAACAAAAAAAGTAGTTTTTTTTAATGACAAATATGTCAATTCAACCATTATGGTTGACTTATTTTATTGAAATTCTATTTGTTCTTGAATTCCAACTCACAAAAAATTATTTTGGCACGTTTTCTTATAAGGCCCATTTTAGAACCCCAAATTTCCTCTAATGATCCATCGACTGGGTGGGTGTGGACAAGGCCATAGCCTATCCAGCCGTAGATTGGTTAATAGATAAACTCTTCATTTGATTTGTAACCTAGTCCACAACTTTGCACTTATAGATCCAACAATGCCATCAACATGTGGCACAAGTTTGAACTTGGGATGATGGTTTGGCCACAGAACATTGGGGATGATATTGAAAAGGATACCATATTGAGCATAAATAAGGTATAATTGCTGAGATCTAAATTTGTTCCTCGTTTTTCACTATGTCGGGACGTTGAAACATCCTTCGCGATATAGGGGAATGAAAAATTAATGAACCATTCTAGTAATAACTATGGTGGAATGTTGGCCTCAATCAATCACTTTCATTTACGCCAATCTTGAATGTGTTCGAAAATATGGGTGGCATTATCCTTCCAAAATGTCGACAAGAGTTCGGTATCAAAATCATAACACACTGAGAACTGAAATTGATTGACGAATACCAAGGCTAAGTCATTAATAGTCTGATACATGCCCCTAGGAAAATATATATACCATTTCACAACAGAACCTGTGAGGGTGCATTGAAATAGTTGTAGTCGAATGGAATCATGATTCAACGAATTCGAAGATCACCATATATGAAAAGTAGTCACATGATCACCAAGGTCCTCACCATTATTACCCTCAAATTTTGGAACATCTAAAGGAATCTTGGTGGGAATGGGGGGCCATATCAAATCATGACACATTGGGTCATTTATGAGCTACGATAGGTCAAGAAACTTCAACATGGATAAAAATAGGAGTCAAGGTTGTTCCATTCAGTTCCATGCTCCCTGGAAAGGTTGGTTCATATAAGGCTGATTTTTGGTGAAGGCCATGACCTTGACTAATAGGATAGTACCCTCCTCCCATATGCCCTATATAAGGATGCACGGGTATTTGGTATTGGGGTAGTCCTTGAGAAGGAGAAACCATATAACCATATTATTCAACTGGTATACCAAATGACTCCCTGAGACCTAGGGAGGTAGATAAATTTTGGACACAATTCCACTATATGATGCTAGGAAAAACATAACTAAATATATCATACCTTCTTGAGGGCCCATGTGGGATATATAGAGGATTTGTTATGAGAAATGCATTTGACAGAATCAATGTTATGGATTATGGAACAAAAGAAGGAATGTAATTTGTAGAGACAACATTCATGTATTCACCATCACCCCCATTGGAATGAACAGTAGTGTGAAGATTGGATGAAGGAGGTGGAAATCCCCCAACAAATGGAGACGAAGGAGGAATATGATGAATTCTGAATTGATGTGCAATGTAAGGGGATGAAATGCCCCCTAGTCCAACACTATGGTATGCATTAATACCTTGGGTGGATGATGGAATACCGGTAGTGATATTTGGAATACCGAATGTAAAAGGACATAAAGTAAAGGGAACTGACTATGTATCAATACTAGACCTTCCTGAGGAAAATGTTTGATTAAAGGATGTAAAGTATGAAAAATATGATCATGTTGTATGGGAAGGACCAACCCTACAAGGTTCAGTATAGACAAAAGTTCCAAGAATCCATATAGTATATGAAGGAGGAACCTCAAGGGCTCCTCCCCCCAATCTAGATGACGGGGATGGAGGGAACTTAGCGATATTGGAAGTAGTAGTCATGGTAAACACTATATGGGGACCTTGATGGAAAATAGGCTGCCTATAATTTCTATCCCTCTTATGAATAGATTTTTAAGAGGCACAAGACAGTAAAGCTGCTAAACGATGAAAACAACAGAGTGTCAAAACTCGATTCATGATGAATCCACAAAGAAATAGGCTGAAGTATTTGCAATCCCTATGTCCAACTAGAAAACATATATCACACCCTAAGTAAGATATAACAAATACAAAAATGCTAAGATTGAGGTCAAGTGAGCTTCTGAATGCAGCAGGTATGTCTCTCCTATCAAATGCCCGAGACTCCCATACACTACAAGCGGATGTGCATAATCAATTATAGTGGCCCTCATCTTAAATACATAAAGAGAATGTGCCATACGACCCTTACTTGTCCATGAAACTCGCAGAATAATCTCTGCAATCACCCCCTATGATACCTAGGTAAACAAACTATGGACAACTCAATATAATTAATGCTCAGGTCGGATCCATCCATGTATTGGTAGGGTAACTAATCTTGAAGCTTGAAAGCACCAAAGGTACCTAAAAATACCCCATATATGAATAAGATCCTAGAAATATCTATGGCACTCACAGAAGGTAGTGGAGGGATATCCCCACCATCAACGTGCACGCTGCCTCGTGCTTAACTCATGTGTAAGAGGAGCGTCCTGAGAACACTAATTATACCAAGGATTTCTCTACTCATTGGACAAACACCTAATTTTTTTTATAGTCTTGGAGAAGCTTACTCACAAAATCCTATTCTAAGACACCAAAACCTAAACTTGTTGGTGCACCCTATAAAATAAAATCATTTTAATCAATTTTAATTTAAGTGTTAATTTTAGGAGGATGTGATTACTCAAGGGATATGATTATGAAACTAGTGATGTTATGACTCAGCATAAAATCAAATATGCATACGTAAAAACAATGCCAAGTGAAACTTTGTTTTCCAAATGAAAAATGGTATGCCACTAAATGAAATGGACAATAATCCTTCATGTATCAAATCCTAGACACTAATCTCATCCAAGCAAGCCAATGCAAGTACCTACTTGTAATGTCCTCTTCTACTTAAGCACCAAAACACCCACTAACCTACTTAATTCCCATAGGTTCGAGTGAGTACTGCACAAAAATGGAATTAAATGATGACATATGATACCCAGAGTAGAACATGGCATTCAATTACTATTAAGTCATCAGTATGGTAAAGAAAGCCTTACTTATTCATGCTTAAAGTCAACAAGAAATTAGAATTGCATGCATGCAAAAAGTAAAGCACAAACCCTAAAAGTTGCATGCAAACCCTAAAAGTAAATTATAAGCTATATAAGAAGGGTCATCGATCCAAAAGATTTATCTATGATTATTATTGTTGAGCTTGGTTTCTAGAGTTGTCGCGGCAGTAGTAGTTGGGGTTGGAGAGAAATATCTTTCGCTAACAAGGGGTTTCGACATTGAAATCTATTTTCCCTAATAACTTTAGGATAGATCATCCAAGTCTATCATAAATATTCACCATGTTCATTAATCTTCAGTGATCCAATAAGTAGAGGGATATTTATTTGTAGGTTCATGTTTTGCAGTTGGGGAACAACTGGAAATCCTTAAAAGAATTCACTGGGACCCAGAATATCAGTCTCTCCTTTGCATGTCATCACTATCTTTCTCACCAGACTCATCACACCGAACTGGGTGATTATCAATTCATTGTTCACATATCCAGGGCATCCAACAGCATACTCATGGAAGACGGGAAACATCATCCTCCAGAGAAAAACAACTCGCTAGATTCCTTAGAGGAGGAAAAATATCTGAATGTTCCTTCCCATGTCTCTAGAAGGTCTAGACCATCATCCCCACAAAGTCTCAGCAGGAACAAACAACTCCTCCCTAAAAAACGTCAATATCATCAGAAAGAGGGCACACTTGTAGCTGGGCGTCAAATTCAGGAGAGGAGCACTATTATCTTATCTTTCTGGAAAACACTGCATGCATATTATCTATTGGAGGACTATCAGCTTGATTATCAATGGTATGTGTATATCTTCCTATTGAAGTGTTTTCCCTATTATCTCTCCATATTAGCTATATTTTAGGGCTATTTGGCACAACACTTTTGCATGCACATTTTATTCATATTTCTAAAACTATTTGAGTATTTGATCAACAAATATAGTACCAAAGTACAATAGAATATCAATTGGGATATTACAGTGGTATCAAAACGTGTTCCTTTTCAATTGTGGGCTTGAACATGAAAAGTAAATGAATTCAAAAGAAGATACTTGTGTAACCTATAGAAGGAGGAAGAGTAGATACACTAAGGAGAAGGAATTTGAAGATATTCAGTTAGAGGATACAAATTCAAACATGGATCCAATAGGGATACACTCTGACAGAGGAAAGGGAACATGGGAAGAGGAAGAAAGGTTGGAATTTTGTAACTTACTTAGTGCATTAAATGACCTAGATAAAGGGCAGAAAGAAGTATTGCATGCCATAACCAGTTTGGCTCTTAATCTAAAACAGGGTTGTAGTAGCCTACCAATTTCACCAGTGGATAGAGGATCTACCAGTAGTAGTGGGAAACATGCATACACTAATATACAAAACACTCCTCACATATACAACAAACCATCCAGACCTACTATGCCTCACTTTTTGGGGACTATATACAGTGACAGGACTAGTCATGCCAATAGAACCTAGTGAACCATTTGGGGCTTATTTATAGGAATATAGGGATTTGGAGATGAGTTCCATTCAGCTATATCATTTTTCAGACTTCTTCAATATGAAAATCAAGAACCAACCAAGGAATTTTAATAGAGGTTTTACCTAGAACTATGAATTGTAGAAAATTGTGGGTAGGTTTACCATTCCTAATTTTGAAGGGACTTGCGGGTGTTCAACGAGAATATGGGTCCAAAATTTGGATAATTACTTCCAAATAAACCCTATTGATGGAGACATATGCCATTAAATTGGCTGCCTTACATATGGACGGAGAGGCTCATGAGTGGTGGTACCATGCTTTAGTGACATTGGTTCACAACACCATCAATTCTTATAGTGATTTCACACAGAGGCTAATGGAGTGGTTTGACAAAAGGGATCTAGAGATACATTTTAGAGAGTTACACAACTCAAACAGATGAGCAGTGTCAAGGCCTTCATCTCAGAGTTTCTGAGAGTAGTTTTTATGGTAACAGATGCATCTGAGAGCAGGTTGATTATGTTATTTACAGAATCTTTGATGAAAACTTTATGTGTGTGGGTGAAAGCATACACTGAAGATTCCTGCTAAAACAAAATTCCCAAAAAAAACAAGGATAATAAACCTTTTCAAAATGAATGGTGAAAGAAAACTTGGTTGGACGACAACACAGGGAATGATCTAAGAAGAAACAAATTGTGCTTCCCTTGTCAGGAACCATGGATTCCAGGTCACAAGTGCAGAGGAAAAGAAAAGGCCCACTATAGAAGTCTATTCAGACAGTGAAGGGGATGAATCAGAATAGGAAACAACTGAGGAATTGCCGGTAGTAGAGGAGGAGTCACTTCAGGGAGAATCACCAGGGGGACTCATTGCTACATTATCCGGATTACCCAGGTTTCATACTCTTAGGGACAAGGGAGTAGTACAGGGCCACAGGGTAGGAGTGTTATTTGATGGGGGAGGGGGGGGCACAATTTCATTGATGCATCATGGGTAGATAAGCAAGGTATTCATACAGATAAATTTGAAGGGTTCACCGTAGCGGTATCAGGTTATAATAACATGGAATACAACCATTGGAGTCCCAAAATAAATCTCACACTAGGGAACTACAATATGACCGAATCATTTTACATGGTGA
Source organism: Pseudotsuga menziesii (assembly GCA_001517045.1). Lineage (NCBI taxonomy): Eukaryota > Viridiplantae > Streptophyta > Pinopsida > Pinales > Pinaceae > Pseudotsuga > Pseudotsuga menziesii. The sequence goes on along the minus strand of LPNX010852746.1, from coordinate 216,616 downwards.
ATGTAGCTAATACAAATGCAGTATTAGGGGTTAAATGGCTTTACTCTATAGAGAAATATACTACGAATTACAGGGAAATGGAAATAGTATTCCAGGGACAGGATGGAAAATGGGTAGTCTTAAGGGGCATGAACACTTATCCCCTCAAACCAGTATCATCACAAAGAATGGAGGTCCTACTCAGATAGGGAGATATAGAATGGTCAGCCAAATTCTTTGTCACTTTTAGGAAACCTCCAGATAACAAAACCCAACATCCCATTGATATACATGCATTATTACAGAAACATGAGAAGGTATTCAGATATATTCCAGCAGGTCGGCCATCAAACAGAGGATTAGATCACATTATTGACTTAGAGGAGGAGACACGGGCAGTCATCACCACTCCATACATGCATCCCAAAAGGTACAAAGCTGAGATAGAGAAAAAAATCAAGGAATTACTGAAACTAGGTTACATATTTGTCGAGTTCTAGTCCATTTGCATCATCGATGGTCTTGGTAAAAAAGAAACATGGCACCTTACGGATGTGTATTGATTAGAGAGACCTCAACAACAAAACCATAAAAAGTGCGTATAACTCCCCATTATTTATGAATTAATGGATGGGTTACAGGGAGGAAAATGCTTCTCAAAAATTGATCTTCAATCAGGGTATCATCAGATCCAAGTAAGGGATCATGATATTTTGAAAAGAACCTTCCATTTCCACTATGGTCATTATGAGTTTTTAGTCATGCCTTTTGGACTCACCAATGCACCAACAACTTTTCAATATTGCATGAAGCACATCTTCAAGGCTCAGCTGTGGAAATATTTACTTGTGTTCTTTGATGACATTTTGGTTTACAACAAAACTTGGGAGGAGCATTTGAGACACCTGAATGAGGTACTGGGAATTATGTAAGAATGGTCTCTTTACACAAACATGTCTAAATGTGAGTTTGGTATGCAGTAGATATAATATTTAGGGCATATCATAAGCACAGATGGAGTACAGGTTAACATAGAAAATATTAGAGCTATCTTGGATTGGCCTACACCAAAAAATGTAACAGAACTGAAGGTATTTTTAGGCCTTTGCGCCTATTATGGGTGATATGTAAAAGGGTTTTCTCAATTTACCACACCACTTATAGAACTTATAAAGAAATGGACATTCAACTAGATGAAAGGGGCATAACATACATTTGAAGAAATGAAAAAAATTATGAGTTCTTGTCCATTTTTAGCACTACCATATTTCTCGCAGCCATTCATAGTTGAATGTGATTCTTTAGGAGAGGGAATCTACAGTATTGATGCAAAACCATCACCTGATTGCATTTGAGAGTAGGAAAATTAAATATTATGAACACCACTACTCTATACATGATAAGGAAATGCTAGCAATCTTACACGCTTTAAAAAAAATTAGACAGTATTTGGTCGGAAGCGGGTTTAAAATTAAAATAGATCACAACATCCCTAAATACTTCTTAGAGAAAAAAGAGTTGAATGACCATCAACAAAAAATGGGTCAACAAGGTACAGGAATACAACTTTGAAATAGAATATGTTAAGGGAAAGAACAATGTTGTAGTTGATGCTTTATCAAGGAGACCAACCTCATTATCACTCATGAGTATATCTACTGATTGGAGATCTCTTCTCTTGGTACAATATTCCAAAACTAAATTTGCTTGTGAATTGTTAGACGAAAAAAATATAGGATGACAAGTATAGGGTGATGACATCATCTATACAAGAATAGGATATACCTCGTTCCATAGTTAGATTTAAAGAAAAATATTATACAAGCATCGCATGACTCACCATTATCAGGGAATCAAGGGTTCTTGAAAACTTATAGACAGATTAGAGGGAGTTTCTCATTGAAATACCTCGAGGAGGATGTAATACAGCATGTCTGGGAATGCAGTATGTGCCACTAGAATAAAATTGAACACACTCATCTGATAGGATTACTTCAGCCATTACCGATACCTAAGAAGAAATGGGAAATAATCTTAGTGAAAATCACACGGGGGCATTGCTAATGGATCAATATTATAACACATTCGTTCATATTGCGAGTTAAAAAATTAAAAATTTTCAAAACAATATATTTACCATATATTAAGGGTTTAAGGGCTTATATTATATCTTATATAAATACCCCAATATGGTGGGGGATTTTTTATTACAAACCAGCCATATGCACATCGTTTTGGCACGGCAATGTTAGTGTTGGAGGAGATTTCGCGAAGGGAGGTTGAGCGCCTTGATCCTTGCTCGTGCGTGCTTGCTCCAGGATGGGATAAGAACCAGGGAGGGCTTGTTATCGCTTGCTTCTACGAGGATAAAATATGGGTTGTGATAATATGCTTGCATGATCTTAATGGTTTACAGGAAATCTGGCAATGGAAGAGCACAGTAAACAATTCACCTTTGGGATCGGGACCCGAAACAAGTGAAAGTGCAGAAATTTCCAATGCTTCTTCCTTCAAATCAATTAGAGGAAGTAGGTATGCCATATGATGTAGGCTATCAATCTAGGAGTGGGTTTGAACCTGAGATTATGGAAAGAAGTGATGATTATTGGTTGCTTAGGAATGATTATGAATCTGATGCTAGTGTAGTAAGCCATGAGGCCCAAAAGAAGTTTTTTTGGTCACTGGATGCTTTAACGATTGAAGAGATAAATGAGTCTTCTAGGCAGTGGAATTTTTCGGCATGCCAGGGTGGGGTGGGTACGATTGACTGGTACAACATCATGCAACCTCTTTTGTCCCATGCTAAAAATGTGAGGTCGAAGAGGGTCAAGTTACACAAGAAACTTGCATAGGTTTTGGTAGAAGAATTAAAGAGGCGAGGGGCTGCAGGTCTAGCAGCAGAGGAAATGTTTAGCAAATGGAAGGTTTTACAAGAAGTGACAAGCAATCACATGATCATTTGGACACCGATGGTTGTGATTCAAAACACACTTCTGGAGCAAGATGAGAATAATATGGTACTACTACTTACCTTTTAGTTTAGTTTAAATTACTTTTTAATGTTCATTAAACACAAGGAAAGTTGTTATGGACGAATGATCATAAACAAAAGCCAGATCTCTTATTAGGAAAACGAGTAAACACTTTGTAAAATGTTGAGGAGTAAGGAAGACTTTCCAACTTTATTTGAACATTGTTAAGAAGAGATTAAATTGGGTTGGTTATTCTTTGCTAATCATATGCAAATTGTTTTTTTATGGATGTTTGGCAAGCTCATGAACTACCTCTTACATGATCTCATTAGTGTTATGGAGATGTAGTGGAGTAGTGACATAAATATATGGAATGTTTAAACTTTAGCTCAACTTAGTACATTTAATTAAATTAATGTTTATGGCTATTAAGTAATTTTAATTGAATGCTTTTAGGGATCAAGTTAATTAATCTATGTTACTTAACAGATCCTTATTTTGTAACCACTATATGTATATATTTTGGAACCACTCAATTTATCTTAACAAATGAGAAATAGAGATGGGGTTTTTGGTTTGGACACTGAAGTTTGCTTCCATGATCTGGTTTCCAGTATGTGAATGGTTTTATAATTTTATTCCTACTGTGAAAATTTGTTGTTTTATGCTTTGCTGAGTTTTCTTTTAGGTTTTAGTGTGAGAGCCAGTTGCAACTACAAATCTGTCTACATGATATGAATATCATATTAGAGCATATTAGAAATGGCCCAGAGAGAGGCAATATGAATTGGGTAAGTAGAGGAAGGAGAAATGGAGGGAACATGTACATTATTGGAGAAGAATCACTCATAAATTAGAAGCATTAGAGGCCAGACAAAAGTTAGAACCATTAGATGCCAGACTGTTATATTATGAATCTGAAGAGGAATATGAGAACCCAAGAAACCAAGCTGGTGTTGTAGACTCTAGGGAAATATTAATTGTGATATAACAAGGGGCTAATGTTATAGCTGATTTTACCACTCCAGGTGAATCACACTTGTATGGCCTTCCCATGTCCCTCTGCAGACTCCTTGGATCCCTTGGACCATTTTTTGTCCTTTGATGTTTCCTAAACCATCCCTAAAAACATCTGAAAAATAATACACGCGACTTTTAAACCCTTAATCACGTATATACGCGGGTTTGACCCTAAAACCATGTACATCGGGATGTGTGCATAATCCAAATCCTTTTGGAGTTTTCCTTGATATGGATCCGACTCACTTGACTCCTAGCCTTCCCTATCCCTTGAGATCGCTCGGATTCGACCTTTTATTACCCCTTTGAAAAGCTATATAAGGAACTCTATGGTACATTGAAGGAATAGGAGAGAATTGAGAGCAAAGAAACTATAGTCCATTGTTGGCGGAACTTATGCTTGAGTCTGCATCCCTTTGTCCCTTGGAGCACTTTTGTGTTCTTCCCAAGCTTTCCTTTTGCTTGTGAGCTTGCTATCGAGAGATGGAGGATTGAGGTGGTGGAGGCCCAAGTGGGGGATTCAGTTTCTCCAATTCGCAGACGTGCCAACAAAGGTTGTATCCATTGTAATCTCTTATTTTTATTAATAGAAATATCTTTTCCCATCCAATAATGTATGTTTGAATGAATATTTTATCCATGGATGTTTTCAAATGCTTATACATTATTGATTATATATGCCAGAATATATCTAACACCAATATATATAGTATGCTTGTATTGTTTACTTGTTGTTGAGGAAGTAATCTATCAATTCAAGCTAAAGTTGGAAAGCTCAACAGGGATCTACTTCAACCATCCGGAATAAGGTACGAGGTCTAATCCTTTAGTGTTAGATATTTAATTTTGCATATTGGAAAGGATTGATTTCTAGAGTCAAGCTGTCTGTTGTGGCACCCCAAGCCATAGGAATTTCTCTCCATAACAGAATTGGCAACTCCACTGGGGAGTTCCTAGTAGTTGTCCTTTGGGGGTTTTCTATCCGCATTCAAGGACTTTGAATTGCTCTTTCTCTCTTGTTTCTGTGTCGGGTCTGGGGGCATGTTTTCCTGGTAGTGTCTGATTGGTGTGAAGTTTGTCTCAGCTTGTCTGTTTTCCTTGATTTTTATGCACCTTTCTTCCTGTACGCGAGTGTTAAACTCACAGTCATGTATACACACGATTTTCTCTATCATTTCCGCGTATACACCCGGGTTTACTGTGAACAGTCATGTATGCCCTTAGTTTTTCCTTTTAGTGGAAGTTAAATGGTTGATGGGTGAGTTGTGATGATTGCTAAGTGTCCTTTGATACTGCCAGAGTCTGTATACACCTCTGTTTCTAACTAGAGACGGGTTTTTAGGGTAATTTTTTTTTTTTTGTAGAATGTTCTTGTCATGGCATTTTCAATTTTTTGTTTAGGATTAGTGCATTAGACTTCTTTTACCTTATTTCTTTGCTTGAGTGCTGCTTGAGTGTGCTTGCAAAGTCTAGGGGTTGTAGAATCATTCTTTTTCTTTTTATATCTCATTTTATTTCAAAAAATCCAAAAATATTTGCTTATCATCATTCATTGCATTTTACATTTTGCATAGTACTTGCACTAGATTTGCTTTGGAGTATTAGTCAGGATTTCATATAGGAAAGCTTGCATTTATCATTTGAAGAAAATTGTGCATTTCACGTAGTAGCATACCCTGTTTTCATGGACACAATGCATTTGCATTGACTGTTAGGTGTGCATTTTTCTTCATATTGTGTCATAACACCATTAGTTGCACGACGATATCCCTCTTTTGATTAATAAATCTAATTAAAATCAATGCTTAATTAAAATGAACTACACTATTTTATTTGATAGGGTTAACCAAAAAGATTAGGTTTTAGGGTCTTGGAATAGTTCATTGTGAGTAAATTCTCCAAGACCACTAAACAACAACATGTATGTGTCTGTCTAGGTGAGTGTGTGAAATCCTTGGTATAACTAGTGTTTCTCAGGATCCTCCTCTCAAAAGGGAGTTAAGCATGAGGCAGTGTGAGCAGTTATTGATTGGGATGGCCCCTAGTCATAACTGAGCAGCACCGAAGATATTTCCAGGATTGTATTTGTATCTGGGGGCTCTTTTGAGAGTTTCGGGCTTTAATGCCCTACCCATATGGTCAATCCCACCTGCGACTGTCCACCTGAGAATTGATTATATTGAGGTGACCTTAGCAGCCTTACCTAGGATATTGAGGGGGTACTTTGTAGGGGTTATTCTGTAGGTGTCCCGGCCAGGTTGGGGTCGGACAGAACATTCACTTTACGGGTTGAAGCTGAGGGCCACAATAATTGGTTATGTACCTCTACTTGTTGTGTATGGGAGTCTCAAGCCTCTCCTAGGTGAGACATACCTGCTTCATTCGGGAGCTCACTTATCCTACCCTTGATTGCTTGCATTTGGCTTTAGATTTTATTGGTGATTTCTCTATGCATGATAGCTTGCCTAGGGTTTGTGTAGATAGAGAGTCTTTTCTATTTTTTGAGTCATTGTGGATTCAGGTGTGGCTCCTCGCCATTCTTGTTGTTTAGCAGGACTTCCACCTTCTACATCTCCTCCTCCTTTGGGAGAGAGAAATAGACATTCCAAGCGGACTACTTCGTACATTGATTCACACACCATGGGAGACCATATAGAAGGTATTCCTGAACCACCTTCTCCCATTCATGTGGAAGATGGGGAGTTTACTCCTAACTATGATCCTTCACCCGACTTGACTAAGTTAGGTCCTATGATTTCTGAGATAGGAACCTTTCATGATAGACCTACTTACTCTAGGGTTGATTCCCCATTGACGCATCACTAGTATGGAATGCCGAAGGATGATGAGACTCATTTTGAACTCGCGAGCACTAGTTATGGTAGTTATGGTATGTCTGGTTTTCCCACGCATGATTTGGCATTTCATGTCGAGTATGAGTTCGAGCCTAACAATATTCCTGGGGGAACTCTCATTCCTTACCATGCAGAGAGGTCTGGGAGCACTAGCCACATTGCACCTTCCATCCCGGTGGTGGAAGCTACATCACATATTCCTCCTAAGTCTAGGGTTAGTGATCCTATTAGGATACCAGATCCGAGACGAGTGACTATAGGGAATAGTATGTACTTAATTACACAAATCCCTTCGTCCTCCATCCCTAGTTCTTCGAATGTTCACCCTCCACCTCATTCATGTGGTCCTTCGGGCCGAAACGTTGCTACGAGTTATGTCTGTACTGCAGTTAATAGACCGGTTGTGTCTCAGCTTCATTCACCGCCTGTTGTTTCGAGAGGTCATGTTCATACTTCTAGAGGTCACATTCCTACTTCCGAAGCATATGTTCCTACTTACAGAGTGTCTCATGGGACATCTCATGCGATGACTTATGGACCCTATTATGGGACGCAGTATGGACAGGGTTCTTCACCTTATGGGGGCGGGTATCAACAACCTGATTACTCTCCAAATTACAGCTTTGTAGCTCCGAATAGTTAAGGTACACCACACTATGGTGCTTCCATGCCACCCTATATGGGTCAAATAGGAGGAGGGCACTATGGCTAAGGCCATGGTGGTAATCGGACCTATGTGAATCAGAACTATCAGGGAGCAGTCCATCAACCTCATCATCCTAGGCTCCCTTTCCTCACGATGTTGAACCTTCCTGACTTGTCAAGATTGATGAACAATCCTATAGCTCATGAACCAACTTGGCCAGCTGTCCCTACTAAGCTTCCCTTGAACATACCCAAGTTCGAGGGAAAACCGGAAGAGGATCCAAGCAAACATGTTACTACTTTTCACCTATGGTGCTCTTCAAATTCCTTTCATCGGGACTCCATCTGTTTAAGGCTATTTCAATGCACCCTTACAGGGCCTGCTACGAAATGGTATATAGAGCTACCTAGGGGGGAATTCGCTTTGTTCGATGACCTAGCGATGACTTTTCTTAACCACTTCCAGCTACCAGTGCATTATGACGTTGGTACTGAACTCTTGTTGACATTTTGGCAAGATAAGGCCACACATATCTCAGATCATATCCAAGAGTGTCGTAGACGGAAGAGGTTAATTAAATCCTTTATACCACCAGAATTCCTCCTCGAATGGTTCCTTAAGTCGTTATTTCCATATATAGCGAAGCATGTTTCTACATCTGGAGTGTAGAATGAGGAACAAGCAATTTTTAGGGCACAGGAACTAGACTTGATTTATGCTCAGTCTGGTTTGTTATATGAGATCATTCCCAATGCTCCGCATTCTAGTTTTGACCCCAAAGTTAAACCTGGACCACATGCTGATGGCATTGTTGGTTGTGCAAGTGCTAAAACTACGGATTCGGTTACAAAACAAGATAGTTAATTGTCAATCAACCAATCTGGTTCGAGACAAGCCAAGGCTTCATCTCAACCCACCCAAATGGCGAGTGTACTTTCGGTGCAATCGTCGAACCAGAAGGGTAACCAACAATCCAGACGAAATAAAAAGAAGGGTAAGAATAATCGTAAGGGTGGGAATAGGAATGAGAATGCTAATAATAATGACAAGAACACCTGTAATGTTGAGGGGGACAAGCAAGCTAAACATAAGGTTAAATTCCCTTGTAAGTTTTGTAAGGACGATCACCTCACTTACTTGTGCCCTCATATCGATGAAGCCTCGAGATTCTTGGCACAGGGCCTAGCTGTGGTAACTAACCCTTTACCTCAAAATTAAAATATGAACTATAGGGACCAATGATCAGTCTGGTGGTGATCAAGATCCACCGGAGGGTAGTGGTCATGGTTGCATTAACATGGTACGTGCTGTGAAAGTTGTGACCAGTGCGAAGGACTATGGTTCATCACAACCTAGCCCAGGAAAGGAGCCTGATCCACCAGGGTCTCCTTTGCGTATTGAGAAACCCATGGATAAACCTAAAACTGCACCTTGCATTCCTAAAGGAGTCCTTAAGCGTTTGGGGCACAATCCTAATGCTCGAGCCACCCAGAGCTATTCAGTTGTCAAGGATTTGGGCCACACTCCTTGTGCGATGTCTGCATTGGAAGTGATTCAAAGTTGTCATTCGCAAAGGAAGGCTTTGCTTTCTACCCTTGGTGTGAATGATGATGATTCTTCCTCCGTGATTAAATTTGAAACCGCGGGACTTCGGCCTCGCTTGCCTTACTATGTGTCTCTTTTGATTCACGTAGAATGTCTTAACATGACCGTCAAGTGCACTGTGATTAATGAAGGCATTGCCGCTTCTGTGATGTCTTTACGATGTTAGAAGGGTTTAGGTTCCCCTGAGCTGTTTAAATCAGCGACCATGTTAACTGCATTCGATGGGAGATCATTTAGGCCGCACGGGATCCTTCCTTCCCTTAAGGTCTGTTTGGGAGGGAAGACCGTTGCGATAGAGGTCAATATGGTTGATGCGCCCCTTGACTACAATCTCTTGTTGGGTAGGAATTGGATGTACAGTATGCAAGCCATTGCTTCTTCCCTATTTTGCATTGTATACTTTTCATTTAATGGGAAGATAGTCATGATTGATCAAACGTCATTCAAGAATCCATCTGTTACTGCATCTTTGGGAGCTTCGATCCCGATCGTTGAACACTCTCAACTGGAAACTGGGAGTGTGGGTGTAGGCATGTATCCATCCCTCATGGGAAGATTTAGTTGTCCTGCACCGATCCTTATGATAGGGTCTAGTTCCGATGAGGCTTCGACATCTATGAGATTGGTGTCTTTTCGCACGAGTCATATGGAAGATCCTTGGATTCTTCCTACACTGAGTACTCTGAGTGAGCCCATCATGACAAATGTGTCGTTGCCTGCATCTATGATAGCTTATCAAGCTAATCCAGAGTGTGTTGCAGAGCCCAGTCCTTCCTCTTCACAAATGGAGGAGGAGGACCCTTATGTGCTGCTGGCATGGGCAGTACAGTCTTCTCACGCACGACTGACTTGATGCTATTTTACCTTCGGATGAAGCGATTATTGAGGCCATGTCGAGAGTTGAGCCACCATGGGAGGAACTCCATCATAGATCTTACTTTCTTCCCGAGCTTGACCGCTTGGAGCGTGAGGACTTTAGGGCAGTTCTTAGTGAGAGAGTTGGTAGTCCTATGGTTCCATTGAGATCTCTTGGTTTGATGGATGATGGAAACATGGAAAACATATCTTCAACAATTCCTATCAATATCTCTCACGATCCTGGCAGGATAGAGAATGTATATATTGGGGTAGAGTGTTCCCATGTTAAGATTCAAGAATACACCAAGTTGTTTAAATAATTCTGTGATATCTTTGCTTGGTCTTACGAAGAAATGCCAAGAATCGACCCTCGTATTGTCGAACACGAGATTAAGACTTATCCCAATGCTAAGCCTATTCGACAACGCTTCCATGCGATGAATCCTAGGAAAGCACCCACGATTAAGGCAGAGATAGAGAAACTGTTGAAAGCCAATTTTATCTATCTCGTTCCCTTGACAGAGTGGGTTTCAAACCCCATTCCGGTGGATAAGAAGTAGGGAGTGATCCGCATATGTACTAATTTCCATGATTTGAATCGTGCCTGTCCTAAGGATAATTTCCCCACACAATTTATTGATCAGATTTTGGATGAGTGTGCAGGTAGCGAGTTTTTTTCCTTCATGGACGACTTTTCTGGATATAATCAGATACAAATTAAACCTGAGGACCAACATAAGACTGCATTTATTTGTCCTTGGGGAATGCTTGCATATCGAAAAATGCCTTTTGGCCTTAAGAACGCCGGAGCTACTTTTTATCAGGCAATGACCTTAATCTTCCACGATCTCAAGTCAATTATCAAAGTATTTTTGGATGACCTTACTGCTCATTCTCGTATGAGAATGCGTCATTCCTATCACTTGAGATTGGTATTCAAAAGATGCTGCCATTATTTGGTTAGGTTAAATCCTCATAAGTGCATCTTTTGTGTGAAGTCAGGTCACTTGTTAGGATTCATCATCTCTAAAGAGGGTATAAGAGTCGACCCTTTGAAGGTTGAGGCAATACTTTAGTTGTCTCCCCCGAAGAATATTTGTCATCTTCAATGTTTGCAAGGCATGGAAATGTCTTACGGTTATTTGTTGTCAATTTTGCCAATTTGACTGGAGTCTTCATGCATCTTTTGAAGGAGGACACCACCTTTTTTTAGGATGAGTGAGCCCAGGATTCCTTTGATGCACTCATGCGAGCCCTAGCATCGGCCCCGATGATTAGTCCCCCAGACTATAGCTGTGATTTTCTACTTTATGTGGCCGCATCCATGGAGACAATTGGTATGGTTTTGGTTCAAGAGGATGAGGAGATCCAAGAGCATGTCATATACTATCTGAGTCAGAACCTTACTGATGCAGAGATTCATTATTCTCATGTTGAGAAGCTTTCTTTAGCTACCGTACATGCAGTTCAGCGGTTGAGACATTATATTCTCCTTCACCAGACCTTGGTTGTAGCCCATGTAAATCCATTTCAATTCATCCTCACTCGAAGGATGATTGGGGGAAACTATAATAAATGGATTTTCATCCTACAAGAATTCGATCTCGAATTTGCTTCGGCAAAATTAAAGAAGTCGTTAAATTTTGCAGAGCTTATATCAGATTTCCCAAGCAAGGCCAAGGAGTTGGTTTGTGAAGATACGTTTGTCATTGAACACATCTTCTTAATCTCAACTTTAGACCCATGGTATGGGAATATCATTATATATTTACAAACATTGAAGGTCCCTACTCACCTCTCACAAGATGAACGACGACGATTATGTCACATGTCTAATAATTACCTCATAGTGGATAACACTTTGTACTGTCGTGGGGTAGATTCCATTTTATGATGTTGTTTTACTCATGAAGAGGCTGAGGTAGTGCTCAATGATTTCCACGGAGGGGCGTGTGGTGGTCATTTATCCAGGCTTTCTATAACCCAAAAAATATTAACAGCGGGTTATTTTTGGTGGTCGATCTCTAAGGATTGTGTAGATGCGGTCAAGAGGTGCACCCTTTCCAGGTGTTTGCATGTAATATGCACTCAAAACCTACCTTGTTACATCCCATCATCACCACCGGTCCCTTCACTAAGTGGGGGCTCGATTTTATCGATTGCAACCCAGCTTCAGATGGGGGGCATCATCATATCATAGTGGTTGTTGATTACTTCATGAAATGGGCTGAGGCTATGCCTACAGTTAAATCCGATGGTGAGACAGCCACACACTTCGTATTCAACTAGATTATTACTTGGTTCAGAATTCTGAAAGAGCTTGTCACTGACCATGGCTCGCACTTTCAGAATCATATGATGGAAGAGTTGGCGTCAAAGTTAGGGTACAAACAAGAGAATTCCTCCTCTTACTACCCTCAAGCGAATGGACAAGTAGAAGTAGTGAATAAATCACTCAAATCCATTCTCCAATGAACCATCGCACAAAGCAAGAATAATTGGCACATCATGTTATATCCTGCTTTGTGGGCGTATAGAACCGCCGTTAAGACTTCCACGGGTTCTTCTCCATATCAACTTGTACATGGAGTGGAGTCGATATTTCCAGCTGAATGCGAGATTCCTTCTTTGGAGCTAGCTATAGAACTCTTAGCAGACACTTCACCATTGGAGGAGCATTTGGTCCACCTTGAGCAACTTGATGAGCAATGTCAAGATGCCTTGGTGGCTCTAGAAGTAAATAAACGTCGCGTAAAGGTCTAGTACGATAAGTCTGTCCGTCCAAGGAGGTTTAGTGAGGGAGACTTGGTCCTTTTGTGGGATCAACTGAAAGAAACCTTGGGGGCAGGAAAGTTTAACCCCGTGTGGTGTGGTCCTTACATCATCAAACGGGTGTTAGAGAAGGGTGCTTATCAGTTAGTGGATTTTGAGGGAACGACCTTGGCAAAGCCTAGAAATGGGCTCTATCTCAAGAAGTACTATGCATGATTCTCAGCCAAGGCTGGTTATTATATATTATTGTACAATTTTGCATATTTAGGTATTTTTCTTATAGTGATCAAGTTTGTGATTAGTTTCTGTATCTTTTGACAGATGTCAATGGAATCTTCCACCTACATAGGATTCGCGGATGGTGCGAGCCGTCACACTCAACACTCAGCCTCTGCTGCTTGGGTGATTTATACTCCTATGGGTCAGGTACTGTCTTCAGGAGGCGTATGTTTGTGGCCATCTTTGAAAAATGTTGCTGAATATAGTGCCGTTATTGAGCTTCTACGGGATGCCATTTCACATGGCGTTCTCTCTCTTGAGGTACGTCTTGATTCGGAGTTAGTAGTGTCACATCTTAATGGTTTGTACCATGTTAGAGATCTGACGTTATTAAGAAGATTCTTACATGTGAGATTATTAGAATGGCAATTTAACAATATAACATACATACATATTCCAAGAATTAATAATCAAGTTGTTGACTCATATGCTAACTACATGTTAGATTGGCATTTGTTTCATACACAATAAATTCATCGCAAACAAAAAATTTTACACATGTAAATAAATAAACCAATCACCATAAAAATTTTATATATAACATCCAAAATGTGGTAATACATAGTGTCATGATACAAAAATGGGGCTCTCAAGCCACCAATATATAATACACAGTAGTACAAAATGTATAGCTCCCAGGTATCTAAGCCTATGGAGGAGGAAGGGGGTTTTGATCATGAAAGGTCACTACGGCTCTAGCTAGCCGTCGGAATAATCACACCCATGCTCATGGTACACCCACCACCTGGCGCTGCATAGCCTCAGGAAAGTCCTCGACTTGCACCATGGGAACCCTATGTGTCAGCCTCACAAAATTGGTATGAATGCTCTGGAGCGTTCTCTCCACATCCACACCCGTGATATCATCTCCTCTTCCCCTCCGTCTATGGCAAGGGAATCCTTCAGGCCGCCATGGTCCCACATCTACATACAAATGGTAGATTTCACTATGTTTTGTCACACAAAATATGTCCTTTGATTCCATATAATCATAAAACACAAAAAAATTAAATAACTCAAAAATTTAAAGAGAGGGTCGAGATTCGTTACCTATATCGCCATATGCCAATCCTGGTGGTAGCGGCATGTCCGGGTCCCCCTGAAAATCAATCCCCACATAGGGGTAGTCATTGATGGCAACTACCTGTCATCACCACCATGGAAAGAAATCAGCTAGATAGGGGTTGGCTACCCTACCTCCCCCCAATCTGTACATCGCATCTGCCCAACGCCATTGGGTCGGATCTCGAACCCCGTGAAGAGGAATGTCAACTCTGGGGCTCAATCCTATAACACGCTCGAAGAAAAACGTGCTCAATATATTGTTGAACCCAAAGTTCTGTACTTTGCCTTCCTTACACTCACTGAGCTGATGTTTCATGTTGCTCAGTAGTGTAGTGCTCCAGTCATAAACCGTGGGTCTCATGCACTCCACTGCATAGAACATCAAAGGCTGTGAGTCCTGGTGGAGTGAAGCCAAGCCTGCTATCCTTCCCAATGTCAATAGAATGGGCCCAATACTTATATAGAGTTAGTTGGGATCTTACTCCCCACCTTCTCTATGTCTGGATAGCATTACACTACAATGTATTCATCAATAGTTAGGCCGCCTCCGGGCCCACTGCGAGAACAAAGGTTCACTACTTCACCCCATCAAGAAAGTCCAGTAATAAAGTATGTGTCCTCCACCTCTATAGTGAGGGACATCCCATCTATCTGAAAGGACTTAGAGTCTGGATCTCAGTAATCCACCAGCATCTGCAATAGTCTTGGTTTGGCCCTCAAGCCACCAAGACATAAAAAGTTGTAGATTCCACATGCACATAGAGCTTGTTAAGCCATTAGATCGGCCCTTACTGCCTCCTCTACCTCACCATGTTCACACTCTCTCCATTCTAGGACCATCCTACACAAAAAATTGCAAGTTTTCCCATTAGATTACTTAAAAAACCTCATGCACGGCTGCATACGTGATTGTTTGCCAAACAGTCGTGTATGTACGTGAATGTGAGGGCATTTTTCATGTATATCCATCCCTATACGCAGAAAAACCCTTGATTTTTGTGTGGGCTACAGTGCCTTTTTTAGAATGGCCCAGAAACCTCAAATGACCATGGAATTTCATAAAAATTGCATCAAAATGGAAGAGAAGAGCATGGGTAAGTACCTAGAAGAAACGGTAGTGGATTCTACCAGGTGGATCTCCTAGAATTCGCTATTGAAAATATGAGCTCAATTGGGTAAAAATTTCAAATGTTTTATAATGTTTTGAATTGTTTACTATTTATAGAAATTTTTCAAAATTTTGAAAATTTTTACCCCCTTGCGTATAGTTTCGACAATTTCTAATCATTTTGGACTGTTTTTGACCTAATTCATGATGTAGTAGACCTTTTTGAGTGTCGTTTCAGCAATTGGATTGACCCATTTGTGCTGATTTTAGGTATCATGTCTAAACTAGCATATATGTTAGGTTTCAGCACCGTTTGCATTCTGCATGACCTTATGACCATTTCATCATAGCCTTAGGTACGAACCCACTTGTAACACCCCAGTTTTGACCCTGTTTGCATGATGTATATAATGTAATTAATCGAGGTGAGGAGCTAAAGGAAATAGGCCCACCATCGATTTGGTTTTGTATGTTTCAGCAATGGGGATAGTTGCCGATGGTATATCGCGCTATCCAGCACATTATAATTCGGCATCATGTAAACATGCACATCAATTAAAAATAAACCACAACCAACTATGGCAGTGCAACGTTGGATGAAAAGGGCATGATGCCAAAGGATAAGGGTGTGGGGGGGATGTCAACCTTGGTCTTTGGTGGAGAAATCCTTGTTTGATTTTGCATCTCCCTTGTCTCATCCACTCTCTTGAATGTCTTGTGGAGTTAGTTGAGGTAGTTAATGCTGAGTAGTGGTGGCTGTGGCAGGACTGTCCATCCTTTCCCACGTGCCCACTCCAGCAGCGGATTCTTCCCCTTCACGTCGCATGGGGCAGAGGAAGCATTCACTCCACTCTTCCATGACTCCATTCTCCCCCATTCCTTCACTATTTTTGTCTGTTCATTCCTCATGGAGGGAGCCGTTGTCTGTTCATTTCCGCATGCATAGGCGGAGCTGCTCGTTCCTCACGCAGGGATGCGCAGGAGGAGGTCGGTTCATGCTCACGCGCAGGGGTCGGCTCTCCATTCGTTTGGATGATTGCGGTCTGTATAAGTTTTTCCCTTCACATAGGGAGGACTGCTTCCTCACGTGCACCATTTTGGCTTACTGTTGGTTTAACCTGCGATTTGGGTTGCTGTTATTTTTCCCACGATGTTTGGGTGTTGTTGAGAGACCGATTCTTCTCCTATTCGGACTGTGTGTGGGTTCTTCCATTTTTTTACTGGGCAGTGTCATCTTCCTTTGTGCACAGGCTGTGAATTATTCTTCCCCATTTTTTCTGTCTATGTGACCTGTCTTCAGCGTCTGCATTAAGGAGCTGCGTGATATGGGCTCTTGGATGTTGGTTGGCTGTTGATTGCCACATCCATTGGTTGAGTTTCCCATGGCTATGATGGGAGTTTTGTTTCTTATCCACTGTGGGCGGTGGATTGTTTCCATCATTCATTGTGAGTTTGGGTTGCTGAAGTACCCTGGTTTGGGTTGTTGTTGAGTTGTTTTGGCCACGCTAGGGCCAAGAACAACTCTGAGTTGTCTTGTGGCTTGAGCTGTGTTTTGCCTCGTGGTTGGGATCGTCAACCGGTCGTCTTTCCTTCTTCACAGGGCTGTGAAGGGATTGTGTTGCTGCGGTATGTAGTGGTTGGTATTCGGACTGTTGTGAGTGGAATGTGGAGGTTGGGTATGCTTGAGAAGGCTGGTGCTATGGCCACCAGCTTAGCATTAGTCTTTCCTAGTTCCTTGATGACTCGATCAATCTCAATTGTGTTGGCTTGGCTATGCTTGTGTATCCTTGGCTATGTGTAAGCCGGTTTGGACCCTTATTCCTTGAGGAATCATGCCCAGCTCGAGGGTGGTAGTGTTGCTGAGAGATTGATGAGCACGCTGGCCTATGGTTGGGTGGAACGTTGCAGCGACGTAGCTGGTTGCGGATGAGTTCTTCATCAAAAGATAAGTACTCCTGATTGTTTCATCTCTAATTGTATCTATGGTTTCATGAATTATGAAGAACACACTCAATACTGGAATGTAACTATTTGCTTCCACTGAATGTTGAATGTTATGCATCTTTGTATGATGGATTATGCATCTGGTTATGTATCCTTGTATGCATTATGATAAGTAATTTTATTTCAGCATTAATGTCTGTTAAACTTCATGGGGTTGTTTTCCCGTCTATGTGGTGTGGGTAGCATCCTCTTCGCCGGTATGAGGGTCGGGGATGTGACAGAGTGGTATCAGAGCTCATGTTGTAGCATGGGCCTGAATGGACCACCAAGATACAGTGACAGAGGTAGGATTGCCTTCTGCCCAGTAGAGATTAGAAATGAATGAATGGAAAATTCAAAAAAATTGTCTAAGTGTTGAACAGTCGGAAACACTTAGTGGTTTGGACTTCCGATGTAGCGGAAGGGCCAGTGGAAAAGACTTCCACTATAGCGAAAGAGCTAGGAGAAAGCATGTCGATGGTGAACAATTGGAGGGAAAATTTTGAAAATTTTGTCTAAGTGTTGTCCGTTGGAAGAAAATAGCTATTCGAATGTCCGCCGTTGCGGATGGAAAAACAACTACACGTATGACAGGTAAGTTCTCCGACTGCCGATGCCATGAAGAAAAGTTTGAAGAAAGTTTGAAAAATTTTATAAGTAATGAAATCATCGGCTATCGGAAGAAGAAAGTTGTTTGTGTGCCCGCCATTGTGGAAGCCAAAAGCACTAGCCTGCCGATGAGAAAAGACTGTCGATGCCGGTCAAAATCAGTTCACCGATTGGAAGGAAATCGAGGATCGTGTTCCGCCGTTGTGGCTGTGGAAGGGACTAATTCGCCAACGAAAAGAAGAAGATGGAGCCGATCAAGCAGCGAAGAGGGAAAATTTTAATTTTCTAAGTCTGGGAATCATCGACCATTGACGAGGATTAGTGGATAGAGCTTCCGACAACCGATGAGTTATGGTCCACGGAACCCGCAGTGGGATCAGTACCCACCGTTGTGGTTGTCTAATGAGCTATCCTTCCGAAGGATAGAAGATTTGATCGCCGTCGTGGGTGAAAATTCAAAAATTTTCTAAGTGCTGAGGTCATCGGAAGGCATTAGCTGTTTGAGCAGCCGATATGTCGGCTCAGTTAGCTGAAAGGACTTCCGATGCCGTCAACGGAAGAAAGTAGAAGGATGTGAAAAAGTTGAAAAATATTCTAAGTATGGAAGCCGTCGGAAAAAGTTAGCCGTTTGAGTAGCTGATGCGGCAGCAGGAATCAGAAGAAAATCGAAGATGAAGTTGCCGATGCAACAAAAGAAGAAAAGAGAAAGTTTCGGTGGAAAATAATGGAAGTTGGAGCCGCAGTTTCAGTAGAGATCTTCCAAAGATCGCCGAAACATCGGAGAAGGATAGTTGATCGAGCATCTGATGTGGCGACGGAAAGAAAGAGAAAAATTTGAAGGAGAAAAATTTGAAAATTTTTCTAAGTATAGAAAACATCGGAAAAGTTTAGAGGATCAGACCGCCGACACGTCGGAGAAAATTAGAAGATCGGTCCACCGACACGCCGGAAGCCAAAGAAATATCGGCCCGACATGTTGGAAAAATTTAGTTGATTGGACCATCGATGAAGTCAGATGAAAGATGAAGATCGGACTGCCTGAGTGTTGGAAGCTTAGAGAACTAGCCGTCCGACAAGTTAGAAGATCCGATTTCCGATGAACAGCGGAGAAGCTAGTTGTTTTGATAGCCGAAACATCGAATTGATAGATGAAATGAGAGCCGATTCTATGGAGGAAAAATTTGAGTTTTTCAAGTGGGATTTTCCAACAGATTTTGACTATTTTCCAGTGGGATTTTTCAGCAGTTCTTTAGTGGAGTTTACAGGTGGCTGAAGTTGGCACCCAGTCCAAAATGCAGTGGTGTGTAAAAATGCCGAGATTTGGTGATAGTCTTAATTCTTAGAAGTGGTGTGGTTTTCACACCCGAGGTCGGAATGAAGCATGTGGATTGGCGTTGGAAATCTTATCCAGTAGGGAACAAGGTAAAGTTACCAGAATCTGAGCATGGAGCAGCAAAGTGCTAGTAATTGCTTGAAAGAGAAATGCACTGCTGTCAAATGGACAAATATGGATAGTTACGTACCTAGAGGTAGCAAAGACCATGAAGTTAAACTAGCTATTGTGTGGAAGAGAAATTCCATGCAAGGATGAGGGATTTGAAAGGGAATTTTCCTTAAAACCCTGTCTTGCTAACTATGTTATATTTTATAAGTTTTATGCTGAAAATGCATGAGGATATGTTTTGCGTGCATAGGATATTACATGTTGGTAAGAATATTGAAAATTATATATTTATAATGAGCCACTAATGATAATCATTGCATTGGTGTTGGCATTAGTGGAAAAACCAACGACAACATGGACATGGCTGAATATGTTGCTGATGCTGACAAATGTGACCAGCAACCCCATGAAGAAACGGGATAAGGCAACCAGTCCATAATCAAAAGTTGGTGAGCAGAGTTTGCAATCTCCTGCAAAAGACAAACCAAATTGGTCATGCCAAGGGTGTAAGTAAGACCCATGTAGGTAAGAGTTTGCTTATGACAATTCCATGGAGTGGTAAAGGTAAGAGACCTCATACCATGTGGATATTTGAATATAGAAAGGTGTCATGCCTATATATGTTGATGATATTGATTATAGTAATGCATCCTATATGAAGTAGTCATGGTTAGGCCCTGCATGGTATGTTGAATGGATAGTATTCCTGAATCAACGCAAGGTATCATTGAATGGATATGCATTAAGAAGATTTTATGAACCTTGTAGTTATGCATTGAATGGATGCATACGAAGGGTGTGAGTGACTGACTTCATAAGTAAAGGTGCAAATGTTGTGATGCATGGCATGAATGCATTGAGATGAATGCATGTGATATTATAAATAACTAATGACTGAAATGATGAATTGATGACAATTCAGGAACCATTTCAAATGTTGTTATGAATGCAGGATAGTCATGATCAATTGGCTGCCAGAAATGCTCTATGGAAGAGCTAGGTGGTACAAATGATATGCTTGTGAAGTAAGGAGTATCTAAAAATTTCATTTAATTACATGAATGATGTGACTATGCCTTGAAAATGTTAGTATGATAATGATTACATGAAGTAAATGAGTTTTGGTAATTTTGATGTGATTAACAGCTGGAAGTATTTGAATTTTATAAATTCTGAAAATGCTTCAGTGATGGTTGTAGCAATGAGAAGTTTATTATATGCATCCAGACTTACCAAGTGTTTGGTTGATTGAAGCTCATGTTTCAGGTAGATTATTTATAGCATGGCAGTGAGAGGTAAGACCCTGACCAATGCCAGAATCTACCATGTGAAAGAGCCAAACCTTATGAGAAGAGTCTCATGGTTGTAAAAATAGTTGGTATGCATAATAGGTTGTTAAATTTGAATTGCGAATTTTGGATTTAAGAAATTACTAATGACTACTAATCACTCTTGGCTTGTATAAGATTGTGATAGGAGGATCACCTCGTTGCTAAGCAAACTAATTTCTATAGTAGAAAGAATTGCAAATTCTTATTGAATTTAATTACTAATGTCATTGCTTGGCTATGGAACAATCAATTTGGATTGTATTATCAGATAATGATTGACTATTTGGATATTTGATGAATGTGCCAGGGGTGCACGTTGCAAGAAGATCATGTGTGATGGCCTGCAAGAGCCAAACTTCATGGGAAGGTTTTCCCTTGGAAATGGGTTTCGGGTGAAACGCCATTGGACATTTTGGAAATGTCTCATCTGCACTGTGTGTTTCGTAGTAACATGAGTGAGATGGTATAAATTATGTCGGTAAGACATGTGTGGATATGAAATGTAAAAAGGAGTTTGGATGGCTAACCGAGGGACTGTTAACTCAGAGAAGGAGCCCCCATTCCTCCTTAACAAAGGCATATTGCATCAGCAAATGGATAAGTGTTCTGTGACCCTTGCTAAGAATATGCATGTTTAATTGTTAAAAATTCCATATGCAGAACATGTTTTGATTTTATTTCCATGATGACCGATTGCTTGAGTATGATTAGGGCCTACATGGCTAACATTGGAAAGGGGTGCACACTTTTTTGATGTCGGATCATGAAAGGGTTTTCAATATTGATTACACCCTAGGGAGTGGCGCACTCCTGGTGTCTCAATACTTGATAGTGAATGATATGAAATGTGATCACAGTTTTAGAGTAATGACGCTGATGAGTTTTGCTTATATTGCTTGTGTTTTCAGGATAAATAGATATAGTTGGGTGTTGCACCCTAAAGGTAAAAGGTAAATGGTTGTTGTGAGGGATTACGGAGTAAGGGTTATTGTTGATATATGTGTTATTGTTGATATAAGTGCATTTGTTATTGTTGATGGCCTGATAAACCCAACTGCGTTGGCTTGGCTGATTGGTTGTTGATATAAGTGCATTGTTGATATAGGTGCAGGTGATTTGTTGATCATCTGATAGACTCAACTGTTAGCTGGCTTGGCAGAGTAGCCTGATAAGCCCAGCAGTGTATTGGCTTGATTGGCAGCAGCCTAATAAACCCAATTGTATATTGGCTTGGCTAGACGGTCTGATAAACCCAACTGTAGGTTGGCTTGACTGTGCCTGATATATATATAAAAGGATGTTGTGAAGTAGACTGCATGCTGACCTAACTTCCAAGTCCATAGGTGATCCCAAGGCTTGCAAAGTGAAGTAGGATCTTGTGGACGAATGAGGAAACACACAATATAGACAAGCATTGGATTATTTTGCTTATGAATATACATGTGTATATGATTTGGTTATGATGTTTTAAGCTCTTGTTCTAGAGATAAAACCGTTGAGAATAAACTAAACATGTGAATCTATTCAATTTTTGGATATAGGTATCGCTGGAAGCGAGGACCATGAGAGCATCCTAGGGGTGCATGTGGACATGTGACTGTCCTGTAAAGATCAGAATGAGCGACAATGAAAAAGGTGCTAGTGAGACTGTGAGGTTCCTAGCAGTTGAGACAAACCATGTGGAGAGACTCCATGGTTTAGAGGTCTGGAATAGACCGAAGACACTAAGTGTCATGACCAAGAGGGATTGGTCCAGCATTCACGGTGAAGTGAAGGAGGCTGAGAGCATGAAAAGCCACCGCAGTGGTGTGGGTTCTAGGATGGAACAAAACAAAGAGGGGGAAAAAACTCTTGCTACTCTCTCTTGCCCTTTTAATTACATATATTTATGCATTGTGAAAACAAAAGATTGTTGAATGCATGTATGACTGAAAATGGAATGTGTGTTTTTGCTAAAGGTAAATTGTGAATGCTGGAGTGGTTAATTCCCTACCCAAGAATGGACATGAATGAACTCGTGTGCCTATTGGGAAGGCATGAAAAATATGAAAGTCTCCTTGATGAGGCTTGGACTGTCATTCCAATTGGGTAATTAGCTGACTAATTTTAATGTCTATATTATGCTTGGTCTGACAGAATTTCGATGGTGCATTTCACAAGTGAGAAAAGTGAAACCAGGTGGTGCATATTGATCATGGCAGCAGATCAAAAGTTGTTGGACTTGGCTGGAAGTCTCCTTCAAATGATTGCCAAGACCCAAGAAAATCTTGGGGAGATGCTCAAGATACAGAAAAGGCAGAATGAAATGAACCACCAGATTTTGCAAGACTCTATTGGTTTGCAAAGGGAGGTGAAAAGCCTTCTGGGAGCAATCAACAAAGGAAAGGAAGGTGGATCAGCAATGGGACAATTGTCCAAGCGACCCGATAAGAAACGGTCTAGGCATGAAGGCTCAAAGGAAATTGAGCAGGTAAAGATGAAGCAGCCAGTGAAATGTTGGGAATGCGGAGGACATCATTTACGCCGAGACTGCCCAATGAGGGAACATGATGAGGGCAATAGCCGCAAAGTTCCTAGACTTCGGGATAAGCTGAGAGCTGAGAACCAGCAGGAGAAGTTCATGGAAGCCAAGGGGATTGGTCTTGAATGTTCAAAGTAAACAATTGAACGTGGGACAGATCTGCAAAATTTTTTGAAATTTTGATGTGCAATTGTATATGTATTGTATATGTATTCCTATGTATTGGAACACTGAGGACGGTGTTATTCCAAGGGGGAGGGGAATGTAACACCCCGGTTTTGACCCCATTTGCATGATGTATATAATGTAATTAATCGAGGTGAGGAGCTAAAGGAAAAATCCCCACCATCGATTTGGTTGTGTATGTTTCGGCAATGGGGATAGTTGCCGATGGTATATCGTGCTATCCGGCACATTATAATTCGGCATCATGTAAACACGCACATCAATTAAAAATAAACCACAACCAGCTATGGCAGTGCAACGTTGAATGAAAAGGGCATGATTCCAAAGGATAAGGGTGTGGGGGGGATGTCAACCTTGATCTTTGGGGGGGAAAGCCTTGTTTGATTTTCCATCTCCCTTGTCTCATCCACTCTCTTGAACGTCTTGTGGATTTAGTTGAGGTAGTTAATGCTGAGTAGTGGTGGTTATGGCAGGACTGTCCATCCTTTCCCACATGCCCACTCCACCAGTGGATTATTCCCCTTCACATCGCATGGGACAGAGGAACCATTCACTCCACTCTTCCACGACTCCATTCTCCCCCATTCCTTCGTTGTTTTTGTCTGTTTATTCCTCACGTAGGGAGTCGTTGTCTGTTCATTTCTGCATGCATAGGTAGAGCTACTCATTCCTCATGCAGGGATGCGCAGGAGGAGGTCGGTTCATGCTCATGCGTAGGGGTTGGCTCTCCATTCGTTTGGATGATTGCGGTCTGTATAAGTTTTTCCCTTCACGCAGGGAGGACTACTTCCCCACGTGCACCGTTTTGGCTTGCTGTTGGTTTAACCCACGATTTGGGTTGCTGTTGTTTTTCCCATGATGTTTGGGTGCTGTTGAGAGTCTGATTCTTCTCCTATTCGGACTATGTGTGGGTTCTTCCATGTTTTTCCTGGGCGACATCTTCTTCCTTTGCGCACAGGCTGTGAGTTATTCTTCCCCATTTTTTCTGTCTGTGTGACCTATCTTCAGCGTCTGCATTAAGGAGCTGCATGCTGTGGGCTCTTGGATGTTGGTTGGTTGTTGATTGCCACATCCATTGGCTGAGTTTCCCATGGCTATGCTGGGAGTTCTGTTTCTTATCCACTGTGGGTGGTGGATTGTTGCCATCATTCATTGTGAGTTTGGGTTGCTGAAGTACCCTGGTTTGGGTTGCTGTTGAGTTGTTTTGGCCACACTAGGGCGAAGAACAACTCTGAGCTGTCTTGTGGCTTGAGCTGTGTTTTTCCTCGTGGTTGGGATCGTCAACCGGTCGTCTTTCCTTCTTCACAGGGCTGTGAAGGGATTGTGTTGCTGCGGTATGCAGTGGTTGGTCTTCAGACTGTTGTGAGTGGAATGTGGAGGCTGGGTATGCTTGAGAAGGCTGGTGTTGTGGCCACTAGCTTAGCATTAGCCTTTCTTAGTTCCTTGATGACCCAGTGAATCCCAACTGTGTTGGCTTGGCTATGCTTGTGTATCCTTGGCTATGTGTAAGCCGGTTTGGACACTTATTCCTTAAGGAATCATGCCCAGCTTGGGGGTGGCAGTGTTGCTGAGAGATTGATGAGCACGCTGGCCTATGGTTGGGTGGAACGTTGCAGCGACGTAGCTGGTTGCGGATGAGTTCTTCATCAAAAGATAAGTACTCCTGATTTTTTCATCTCTAATTGTATCTATGGTTTCATGAATTATGAAGAACATATTCAATGCTGGAATGTAACTATTTGCTTCCACTGAATGTTGAATGTTATGCAGCTTTGTATGAGGGATTATGCATTTGGTTATGTATCCTTGTATGCATTATGATAAGTAATTTTATTTCAACATTGATGTCTGTTAAACTTCATGGGGCTGTTTTCTCGTCTGTGTGGTGTGGGTAGCGTCCTCTTTGTCGGTATGAGGGTCAGGGACGTGACACCACTCTATTATGTCACGGAACCTTCTTGCTATTTTAGAAGTGGCATGGTATGAGTGGTAGAGCTTCACCTTACATGGGTCCCCTAGTTAGTGCCTTATTTTCATTTGGTGCCCATGCTGATGTTTTGTCCTGTAGGGTGTGGGAGTCCATTGTATAGTATTGCCATGACATTTCCTAAGAGACTCATACTCCTCTTGATCTTTTTACTGGCCTATTTCCCTCAGGACTCCCTTATGTCAAGTTGTAATTACATTATCATGAGCTTTTCCTGCCTTATTGAGGTTTATACTGACTTCCCTGACATTGCGCTTCATCCATACAGCCCAAGCTTATCCTTTGCAAAGCCATTTTATATATCCTTTGCAGCTTGATTCCCTTGAGTGTTGATATCCTACACATGTGTCCTTGCATTGAGAATAGGTATGTTCCACTGCTTGGAACTAGTTTGTTTGCCCCTATGACACTCATCTCCTCCTAGTCTATAACTATAAAGTAGTTTTATTCTTTTTCAAGCTTTTTAAATATTTGAAAAAGTCCAAAAAAATAAAAAAACCAAAAAGCCGGACAAGGAAAGATGTTATCTTTGGAAGCTGTCGAGTCGTGTTGCCTTCGAACAGAGCACTGTATATCACATCCATTGGTTGGGTTTATAGTTTGAATTTAGGAGCTGTACTCATTTGTCTGATTTTATCTCCATCGACTGGTTAAGCTTCCAGTCCCCATGGATCCTCTATCGATGCCTCCCGTGTCGCAGAGATATCCCAGTTTTTTATATCGAGTCTATGCTACCTTTATTCAGTCACTATATGCTGTTATGCTCTTGTTCGAAGGAAGCTGAAACCTGAGTCAGCCATTCCTCATTTATATTGACTTTGCATGTCAACCATTCCTGATACAGTTACTAGTTCGTGCACCTTATGGTCGAGTCCTTCCACATTATACAGCTTTGTTGAGTACCTCGTGTTGGATGATGGGGGATGCCTTAATGCCCTGCTTCCAGCAGATTTCATCCCATTGACTTCAGATCATTTATTTTGGGATTGCAATCTAGAGTCATTTTGAGTGCCTTGAGACTTGCAGTCATCAGTGGCAGGTTCTGTTAGCATCAATAGTCTTTGGGAATACATCAATGTCCCCTGATCAATGGATCCTCTCAAGTGTTCGACCTCAACACATTTATTCACACTTGTTAGTTTGCACTCTAGTACCTTAATTCCCATTTTCATTATCGGTGGGTGATCTCGCGTCTGTTAACAGTATACATCAATGACTGGTAATCAGATGATGGACTACTATGTTCGACCTCGACACCTCTATTCACATAGTAGGACATGTACTCGTAGCGGTTTGTGTAGAAGACCTTCCATATTGGTGGCATCTCTTATATGCTACCTCCTTGATCGTGCCAGTGTTCATGAGATTTCAGCTCTCGTGATTTGATTCCAGTATATGTCAGACATTTCCAGCTATTATGGAGATCTTGATCCATGGTATATCTTCAACCATTATGGAGATCTTGATCCTTTGTATATCTTCATCATGGAGATTATGATCTATGTATATTGTACGTGGCGATGACCATTTATGTGATATCTTGTATCATGCCTATTCATGGCCATTGTACTCTTATGTATCCAAGACTGTTATATGTATTTGCAGTTATGTGCAGAGTTGTATCATTGTACTATGCCGATTGGGTGTCTGGTCTTCCATTTGGAATCCTTCATCACTGCACTTCTAGGATGGACTTATAATGTATTCCGGCCATCGTATGACCCCTCTGACCTCACACATTAGGGGACATCTATTATAGCTGATTTTACCACTCCAAGTGAATCACACTTGTATGGCCTTCCCCTATCCCTCTGCAGACTCCTTGGACCTCTTGGACCATTTTTTGTCCTTTGATGTTTCCTAAACCATCCCTAAAAACATGTGAAAACTGATACACGTGACTTTTAAACCCTTAATTGCGTATATACGCATGTTTGACCCCTAAAACCGCGTACATCGAGATGTGTGCATAATCCAAATCCTTTTGGAGTTTTCCTTGATATGGATTCGACTCACTTGACTCCTGGCCTTCCCTATGCCTTGAGATCACTCGGATTCGACCTTTCATTACCCCTTTGAAAAGCTATATAAGGAACTCTATGGTACATTGAAGGCATAGGAAAGAATTGAGAGCAAAGAAACTATAGTCCATTGTTTCTGGAACTTATGCTTGAGTCTGCATCCCTTTGTCCCCTGGAGCACTTTTGTGTTCTTCCCAAGCTTGCCTTTTGCTTGTGAGCTTGCTATCAAGAGATGGAGGATTGAGGTGGTGGAGGCCCAAGTGGGGAATTCAGATTCTTCGATTCGCAGACGTGCCGACAAAGGTTGTATCCATTGTAATCTCTAATTTTTATTAATAGAAATATCTTTTCCCGTCCAATAATGTATGTTTGAATGAATATTTTATCCATGGATGTTTTCAAATGCTTATACATTGTTGATTATATATGCTAGAATAGATCTAACACCAATATATATAGTATGCTTGTATTGTTTACTTGTTGTTGAGGAAGTAATCTATCAATTCAAGCTGAAGTTGGAAAGCTCAACGGGGATTTACTTCAACCGTTCAGAAAAAGGTACGAGGTCTGATCCTTTAGTGTTAGATATTTAATTTCTATTACATATTCAAAAGGATTGATTTCTGGAGTCAAGCTGTCTGTTGTGGTACCCCAAGCCATAGGAATTTCTCTCCATAACAGCTAAAGACTAGAAGTCTTATAGTTTAAGGGAGTCTTGAATCTGGATTTTTTCATAGACTGGAAGAATGGAATAGAAATGTATTTTTTTATTGAAAACATTGACAAAGATGACCCATGAGAGTAAAAATTGCAGTGGTGAATTAGAAATCCAATGCTACTCTATGGTGGTTAATCTCCAGAAAACAAGGAGAAGAAAGGAAAGAAACGATAAACTTTGGTCCAAGATGTTAAGGAACTTGAGAGAAAAATTTAATCCCACAGATTACCAGTATAAGTTATTTAAAGTTTAAATAGTTTCAGTGTAAATTATTTAATTAGTTACAAAATATGAGGCAAAAGGAATTATCTGTGCAAGCATACACAACAATTTAGGAGATTGAAAATAAAGCCATATATCAAGAATATGAAGAACATGCAACAATGATTCACATTAATGGGCTAAGTTTCTAGTTTCAAGACAAGTTATCTTTTAGTGTAAGTTCATTCTGTAGATGAATCCTATTAATATGCATTGAAGGCTGAAGAGAAATGTAATAAAGGTAACAGTAGAACAGTGAGATAAAAATTTGCAGAACCCATGGAGGAGAAGGTTCTTCTACCTCCCAAAAGTAAAGAGCTTGAGGGAGTTATCCAAACTTCAAAGGTAGAGGAGTCCTCAGAGGGAGAATCAAAGTATAGCTAGCTGTTTGATTGAGGAGACCATTGAGGTGGGACACCTGCAATGAAGCCCACATATCCCAAAATTTCCTCCTAATTCCTAGAGCTAGGAATATGTCATTGATATCCCAAGAAGAGCATGTGGTAACCCAAGAAATTCCCTAATTTCTTAACCAATAGGGGAGAACTGAAGGCTGCAAAAAACTTTGGCAATGGGCAATAAGGATACCCTAGAGTTTGATTGGACAAGAAGTGTCTTCAAATCCAGATGCAAGAGTCAAGGAAAAATGGGAGAGGTGATGATTGAAGGTGCTTTTTTAGATAGTTTGGTGAGCATTGAGATGATGTAGAAATTACACCCAAATCCTTGTAGAATTTCTTGGCTACAACCAGACCATAGTGTGACTGTGTATTATTGTTATTATTTATTATTAAAAATGAGGCATTATGAAGAGAAAGTATCGCGTGATATAGTGCCTATGGAGGCTTGTCATTTGTTGTTGGGAAGGCCATGGCAATTTGATATATGTTGAATTGATGATGGTGAGTAAAACACCTAGGAGGTGAAGATTAATGGGAAAAGAGATATCCTCAACTTTTTGAAAGATAATGGACGATCTGATTTGGATACTTTTTCTATCATTTTGTTAGATTGGAAGGATTTACTCTGTGATGCAAGACGAAAAGTATGTTGTTTTCTACACTCAAGAGAGGACAAGGTATCAGAAAAGCAATAAATCCCCACTGAAGTGGAGGAGTTATTGAAAATGTATGCAGTCTTAACTCCCATAGAGTTAATTTCAAGGTTACCTCCCTCACATGGTACTGCACACCAAATATGTCTTATTCTAGGTGCCAGACTTCCCAAACAAACTGCCTACATATTACGTTCTCAAGAGAGTGAGGAGATGAGAAAATAAATTAAAGGATTGTTGGTCAAGGGATTTATTAGAGAGAGCATGAGTCCTTGTGCCACACCATCCTTGTTAGTACCATAGAGAGGAGGAAAATATATGAGGTGTATGGACTCCAAAGTCATTGACAAAATTACTATGGATAAAGAGATCCATTTCCAAGGTATTTTCAAAGGTTGATTTGAGGAGTGTCTATCACTACATCTGAATTTGGGATGGAGGTGAATGAAAGACTTCCTTCAAAATTGATAGGCAGATTGATGTCTCTAAAATGAGGGCCATCGACATGAAGAAGATGATAGATAAGTTGATCAAATTTCCTAAAGAAGATAATGAAAGTTGCTGCAAAAACTAAGGAAAAGGATAGACATGTCTATGTAGTAATGTTGTTGTGGGTTGTCTTCACTGTATAGTAGTTAATAATTTGTGCGTTTTCGATATTTTTTTTCCTCTTTTCTTTCTCTACCTTCTACTAAAGTTGAGCCGGTGATATGGTAGTTTTGAAGTCCATGGAAGACCCTACAAAGACAATTTTACATTAGAGAAATATATATCCATTACCCTGTAGTGATGTCCAATCTAAACAATCCATATATATTCTCTGATATATTTCAAAAACAAATTATTGTATAAGCATCCTACTATTTGTCAGACACACTCTACAAATTATGTATACACTTCCCATCTTGCTTTATTAAGTAGTTAGATCTTATTGTCTCATATTTGAGTAATCAGATTAGTTACATATCTAGAGATTGCTACCACTAATGAACAAAATTTGTGTTTTTTGTAACTACATTGAATAGTGTTTCCATTTCTGCAATTTTATTTGGTCATTCATTTGCTGTTATAACACATTGAATTCTGCAATTTAGTGTGTTGTCGACCTAATTGCTCCTAAACTCTGTGCATGGGTAGGGTTCTAGTCCAAAAGTAGAAGTTCAATTCTCAACCCACCAGAAAATGGTTCTACTTGAGAGTTCAATACCATCAGAACAAAAAATTAGGTAATTTCTAAGGTAAAAAGAATGTGTCTCCTCTTCAACTTGTCCCTGTAGTAATGTACAGCATGTGCCTCCTCATCTACTTACCTACCTGGTTTGCACACAACAATGTTTTATCCTATAAGTGAAACTTTTTTCATACCTTTCTGTGATGTCAACTTACCATGAAAGTCTCTGAAACATAGATTTCCTCCTGTGGATACCATTATTTTGTATATATAATCATTGAGTCAAATTCACTTGTAAACTTTAATCTTCCTTTAGGACTGACCTTCATTTACTCCAAGTCCCTATATGTAGATGCTTATCAATAAAGTCAGTGTTTTTAATTCTAGAGGCTAGCCATTATGGTTCTAGTTTGACTAAATATTTCATAAATTGCCACAAAGCCCCACCTATAAAGGAATTTCATTTAAGTGATTCACACTTAGATTTCTACAGAAAAGGTCCAATTATAAATTGAATTAAATTCAGGCCCAAATACTTGGAAAATTAGAAGAACCTCCTTTGAGTAGTAAGTAATAACTATGCCCTTGTCCAACCTATGGAAAATTTCGAGTGATACTTGAAACACAAATTTTAAGTTTTAGTATAAACACAACACATGGATTTTGGATTTTTTTTCTTATCTCAAGTCTGTATTATTTGTTTTCACGGTGGGTATCACCTTGCCTACAGTAGAAGTGAGATTCGAAAACCTTAAAGTGGAAGCTGAATGCTAGGTCAAAGGAAGATCTCTTCCAACACTTTGGAACGCTACTAGAAATGTTGTGGAAATAATTCTATATGCCTTTTCTTCACCATGACAACATTTAGCAACTCGTAATGTGTAGTTTTTGCAGAGACCTCGACAAAACAATTCTTCTCTTCATGCATAAAAAAATTAAAAGATATTGAATACATTTTGATAGACATTTATCTAATATTGAATGGTGTCTTTGTTTTGGTTTCAGGGTTTGCTGGAATTGTTCCATTTTTCTCCCACAAAGAGGGCCAGGTTGTCAATTTTGAGAAACATAAGTAGCATTATCAAGCCTTCCAAGTGAGAATCATCCCCTACGTGAATCTTTCATATTTAAATATTAATAATTACATTAATTAAAAAAATCCATGGATAATTTTACATTTTGCATTTTGTAGGCTGTAGAAAAATTAATGTATAGGATGACCTATGTCAAAAAATTCTTATTATGTTTTAATCCCATGTTGAAATTGATGTAGGATGACACTTCTGTTGGGTTCACCTGGGTCAGGAAATTTGAATTTGCTTCAGGCACTATCTGGGAATTTGGATCGGTCACCAAAGTTCAGTTTTGATATCAGTTAATTTGTTGCTTCAATTCTGAAAAATTGGAACTTCTGTTCATTATGCTATTAGTGGTCTAAAATTGGATTTTAAGCTGAGAGGGGAGGACATTTAAATACAAGACCTAGGTACCCACCATACTGGAAAATTTTAAAGGCTCCATGAGGGGGTTGTAGCAATAGGAAGGTCTAGTAAATTTTCATTTGTTCACTGATGAGGTTGAACTCATCTTAAGCCCCGTACCACAATTCCATTCTAGTTGCAGTTTGCCAAACCCTAGCGAGTTTCAAAGGATGAGGTTGGGTGCAAGTCTCAGGCAATTTCGACAGAATAGGTACCCCTCACAACTGACAACTAAGTCTAAATATGTCCACTCTATGTCTTGTAGTACCCCTGGGCATGTTTCTTGCATAGACTTCCCCCAAAAAGGACTGCATGATACTTGGATTGTTCATTTGTTCATTGTTTCTGCAATTTTCTAACGGATTGTCTACATCCACAGATGGAGGTAAATGTGACATATAATGGATACATGCTTGAATAATTTGTTCCCCAGAAAACATCAACCTATGTAAGTCCGTATGATGTACATAGTGGAGAGATGACAACAAGAAAAACACTTGATTTTGCAGCTCGTTGTCAAGGATGTGGCACCATATATGGTGTGTAATTCTTTGCAGTAAGTTTTGTTCATTTTCTGTGATCTTGAGAACTTTAATTTCAATGCACCACCAAAGTATGCACTTTTTGTGGACCATTGAATGATTCAACACATTAGCTTTTCCATAAGTAGTTTATGTATGTGCAGAACTCCCTGTGGAACTTATTGAATGAGAGAAACAAGTGGGAATCCTTCTAGAGGCAAATTTTGACACATTTGTAAAAGTAAAAGACATGCTCCTTTAGATCCATTCAATCAGAACATTTAGTTTTATTGATTGTAAGATGGTCTTAAGCTGAATATTATTTTTATGCAGGCAATTTCAATTGAAATTTTAAAAGGAAACCTTCAAGCAGACTATATCTTAAAGGTTAAATTGACAAACTGCAATGTCCTTTAATTGAATCTTTTGATTTCTGTGAAGATATGAGTACCATATGACACCAAAAATCATCAACAATTGTGCACATGTGTCTATTATATGTTTTGATTAGGAATGCATTTTTCAAAAGGATTATCCTGCTCTATTGGCTAATTTCATTAAGTTTGTAGATTATGGGCTTGGATATCTGCGTAGACACAATAAGTGGTGATGCCATGCAAAGAGGAATTTCTGGTGGACAAAAGAAGACAGTGACAATAGGTACAAGTTTTTCACTTTCTCGATCATATCTCAACCGTTTAACAACAAGTTGTTTCTATAGTAGCCATGGAAAATATCTTTTGCTATCATTTATTCTGTAGTAACTATATTCAAGACAAGGATGGTTCATACTATTGTATAACTTCAATAGGGCATGCCATGTTAAAAATTCACAAATACGTGGATATTTTTCATCGAACATAACATTTCAAATTTGGGTAGTCTTGAACAACCACCCAAAATTTTCCAAAAACCAAAACTACTCAAGTGCTCATTTTTTAACATATCAGCTTCTAAATTTCAAAATTTACAGTTATCGGAGATTATAGCTAATCCACATTCATCTTTGCAGGTGAAATGGTTGTAGGTCTAGTAAAGGTTCTGTTTATGGATGAAATTTAGACAGGTTTAGATAGCTCAACAACCTTTTAGATTGTCAATTGTTTTCAGCAATTTTCACATATAATGGAAGGGACAATTCTGATGTCACTTCTTCAGCCTGCACCAGAGACTTTGACCTCTTTGATGACGTTATTTTACTGTCAGAAGGGAAAATACTATATCAAGGGCCTAAGGAACATGCACTTGAGTTCTTTGGGAGATGTGGTTTCAGGTGTCCAGAGTGAAAAGCCATTGTAGATTTTTTGCAGGACGTATAAAATTTCTCATATCCTCGTCACTACTGTTATTTCTACTCAGTGAGATATTTCATCTGATTTTAGTTTATCTGTTTGTGTTCCATGTTATATCCCAGAAGGACCAAGAACAATACTGGATTGATAATACCAAAAGTCCTTATCAATATGTTTCTGTGAATCAGTTTGCAGACAAATTCCAACAGTTTTATGTAGGGAAAAACCTTGTCGATGAGCTTTTAACACTCTATGATAAGTCTGCAAGTCATAAAGCTACACTATCCTTCATTAGATATTCAGAAAGAAAATTTGATCTATTAAAAGCATGTTTCGATCGTGAATGGTTACTCATGAAACATAATTGTTTCCTCTTTACCTTCATGTTCATTCAGGTAACTTGGATGGCTAGAATTCTTATATAAGTTTTCTAGAAAATAAATTAAGATTATAATTATATGTTCTCTTTAATTTTTATATATGGTTTTGATGGCCTGCATTACAATGTCAGTTTTCATTTGGACAAGAATGAATTTGTTGAATTCTGTGACTCTAAATTTGAAATGAAACAGAAAAACTGATATCAAAATGCTTGTTTTATTAATTATTGTGCGGTTTTTGTAAATGTTGATGAATGTAGTGAATGTGAAACCATGCTAAGCCCTTGGGCTTGTCAAGAATCAAGTAACTCTTATTATGTTCTTTATCTCTATTTTTCCTTAATAATCTTTTTGGCCCATGGTCTCTTGGATTTTCTTTCCAAATCCAGACCAGTAACCTGTAGTCTCAGTCTTATAATGTATTCCAAAGGATGAAGTTTGACATCTTGGTGAAAGCTATAAGTTACAATAGTAAAATCTTGTAAAGTTGAACTTATTACATATATTGTTAATGATCAAATGTTCTAATTTCAGTGTGTAATGCAGGGAGAGTATCATACTCATACTCATAGTCAGATATCTATAGTCCCATCCCAAAGCTCAAAAGTTGGCATCAGAACACCAAGCGTACATTTCTTTCTCCCTTTCTCTAAATCACAGTGGAATAGTGCAATCTCTTTTTTATAATTATTATTTAAAGGCAAGAGTAATCATATAGTGTTGTTTAAAATTGAAGACATTGATTGGAAACATTGAGGTGTTTTGCTAAGACAAATTGATAACAACCTTGTTTGCACAAGGATTTGTTGAGATCATTTTTGTGATGTTATGTTTATGTTTACTTTTTATCCTCCTTTGGGACCTATCCATACTATTAGAATTAAAATAGAAAACTAATTTAATTCAAAATTTGATCAAGGATGTTGGGTATTTTTAGGACCTAGTATTTGTACGGTCAAAAACTTAGTTATGAAAATTTCTGGCTCATTTTGAATTGTGTGGGATAGAATTGCAAAATCAAAATTGTGTGGAGTATTTATAACTCAGAAACCTATTTGAATAATTACGTCGGAGGTGTTCACAATGGCTGAGCTTATCCAGCATGTACGTTCATGCTGGATAAGCCACCTGGCATAGGTCCCTACGTCAACTGTTGACAGAAATTTTCAAAACTTGGCCTGCTCCCGGCAGCCCTGTCCTCCGTCCTGCCACTGCCGTCCTGCTGCCACCGCCGCCCGCTGCTGGAGAATTTAAAGAAATGCATTAACTCTTTCACCTACCATCTCTGTGGCTGGATTTTGGAGTTAAGGGGTCTGATTATCATTGGTATTCAAGGACTTGATTTCCTGTTGTTACGTCTTCGCTCCAGGAGCTAGACTTGAGCGGGTGCTCCGCTATGAAGGCACTCCCAGATGCAGTGGGGAGATTAACAAACCTCAAAAGGCTGCACTTGAGCAGGTGCTCCTCTTTGCAAGCGCTCCCAGATGCAGTGGGGAGATTAACGAGCCTCAAAAGGCTGCACTTGAGCGGGTGCCTCACTTTGCAGGTGCTCCCAGACTCCGTGGGGAGGTTAAGGAGCCTCCAAAGCATCTTCTTATATGGTTGCTCCAATTTGTAGGTGATCCCAGAGTCAGTAGGGAGCTTAACGAACCTCTGAAGCCTCTTCTTGAATGGGTGCTCCACTTTGCAAGAGCTCCCAGATTTAGTGGGGAGCTTAATCAACCTTCAACGCCTTGACTTGAGTGCTTGCTCCACTGTACAGGTGCTCCCAGATTCAATGGAGAGCTTAAAAAGCCTCAAAATCCTGGACTTGAGCAGGTGTTCCAATTTGCAGGCGCTCCCAGATGCCGTGAGAAGTTTAACCAGTCTGGAAAGCCTCGACTTGAGTGGGTGCTCCACTTTGCAGGTGCTCCCAGATACCGTGAGAAGTTTAACCAGTTTGGAAAGCCTCGAAATCCTCGACTTAGAGGGTGCTCCACTTTGCAGGAACTGCTAGATGCCAATGGCTTGCTCCACTTTCCAGGTTCTCCCAGATTCAGAGGGGAGCTTAACCAACCTGCAATCCAAAGTCTTTCCAATTTGCAAATGTTGCCTGGTGGTCAGTTCAGCGTTTGAGCTCGGAGAAGAAAGCTTGTCATTTGTTGTGGTGGTCATTTGTTGTTATTTCTGAAATATGGTAAGGCAGTGCAACTATACAGACAATTTATTGCGCTATAATCATTCAACTGGAGGCAATGTTTTTTTTTTCAATTATTCTTTAAATGTACAGTGTAGCGAGAGGCATAGAACAGGAGCTGTAGATGAGATTTGGGCAGACGCAACTCCTGTGTTGAACGATTGTACCCCGTTCCAGTGAATTGAGTTTTTTTATATTATTTGCACCATGGCTTTAGAAGTACAAGTTTTTTTCTGTGAAAAAACGAGGAAAAGTTTAAGCAACGTTCTATTTCAATAATATTTAAATTCTTTTACAAAATATCTTACTTAATATTTTATTGATAAATCTTTTTAATTAATTTTTTATTTTCAAAATTCGTAGTTTCCAATCCATATATATATTTAAAAGTAAAATGCATATATATATATTTTTATATTTAAAACAATTGCATTTTTATTTGAGAATGTATTAAAATATACAAATAAAATCTTTTAATACTTTAGATACGATTAAAATGTTTTAATGCTACCTATTATTTTAACAAATTTCAATTTAGAGTCTACATCTTCTTCATATAAAAAAAATATAAATCAAATACTTTAATGTTTAAATATCTTTTATTATTATTATATATATAATAAAATAAATATTCATAAGAGATTTGTATTTCTTTGTTTTTGAAATTTAGGTTAGAGCTTACCATATTTGTTTACTTAATATTTTAATATTATGTTAAAGTGCCATGTGTTACCTCCATAATAAGCACAAAATTATAAGCACAAAATTATAAGTCTCCCTCATACTGGGCAATAAAAAGTGTCTCTTGACTCAATTATATTTGAGTATCATACTATAGAGGTAGAAGCTTATTGTTTAAATGTAAAAAAACATAAAAGAATTCCATATTTTGTAGTCAATATATATAGTAGGTACTAGTATAAGTGATCTATAATTTGAGGGTGCAGATCAAAAAGGCTTTAATTCCAAGAGAAAGGAAAATAAAATATCTACGTGGTATGAAATTCATAGAAGGAACATGGACAATAGTAGATAAATGAAATACACCATGAAAATACAAAAGAGAATTGGAGAAGAAAGATGTTATTAAGAGAAACATTACATGTAATGCAACCAATTTTCTCTCCTTGCTACCTCTTTATAAGGTGCTTTGTTGGCCCTATCTACTTTGATTAACTAAATATCCCCTATGGCACCTTGATTATGCAATTTCAACAATTCTTGCTAGATTTTGGTCAAAAATTTCGCCAAAAAATCAATGCAATGGTCTAGAATTTAGCTCACTCCAAACACTAACACCCTATAAAATAGGTCATTTCTTGCTTATTGAAGTTAAAAATCATATAGGGCTATGAAGGGCTATGAAGGGCTATAATAGTTAGAATAAAAGGGTATATAATTTTCAGCTTAAATGTGTTTTCTTTAACAATGTATTTTTTATTTTATAAAATAATAAGGCAATAAAGAAAACAAAAATCGAAATATAAAATTAACGACATTGTTAAAAACAAAATAAATTCACCAAAACATTAATCATCATTAATAATTCATAACCAATCATTTTAAATATTTTTTTATATAATTAAACATTTATAAAATAACAAAATTAAAAAAAATGAAACATAAACCAATAAGATATATATATATAAATAATAAAAGTAATACTAAAATAATTATTATAAAAATATTACGGTGTAAATATATATAATGGTAAATATTAAAGCACTGGGCATGGACGTGATAGTTCGTAGATACAAAACTTGGATTGTGCCTTCATCTTTATCCGACCATCTCCATATTTGTTTTTAGTTTCACTTTGTGGAGGAATTTAGCCTAAATATCCCTTTATATTTATCCATTCTTGGTTGAGGGAACAACAATTTAAGGATTTGGTTTGATCTAAGTGGAAATTCTTTTGGGGAAGGGGCCAACGTTTCCCCTATGGATCGTATGATTGGTGACATAAAATTAATGAAGGTAGTTGTTCTAGACTGGGAAAAGGATAAGAAGAGAAAGATGCAAGAAGAGATTCTTGAAATAGAAGAAAAAGTTGAGGAATTGCTTTTTAACTATAGTTCTTGTATTTTTATAGAGGATGAAAAAAGGAAGTTGGGTGATTTAAAGGGTTGAAAGAGTGAATTATTGACAATGCAAGATGAATCTTGTAGACTAAAACAAAGAGCAATTTGGTCAAGTCAAGGAGACAATAATACAAAAACGTTTCATAAGTATGCATAGCACATGAAGAATAGAAAGTCAATTAGGAAGCTTTCCATAAATGGTGTAAAGATTTATTCTCAAAAGGATTTGCAATAAGGAGCAAGGGCTCATTTTGAAATGCTTTTTTCTTTAGAATTGCCCAAGATTCTTCAGTGGAGATAAAGGAAAATATCTCTTTGATCGTGTGTCCTTAGAGGAAATTAAAAAGACATCGAGTAAGTTTGCTAAAGAAAAAAGTTCAAAGTCCTGACAAATGGATTGTGGAGTTTTTCATATAGTTTTTTGAGCTGGTAGGCAATGATTTAAGGA
This sequence comes from Pseudotsuga menziesii, assembly GCA_001517045.1. NCBI lineage: Eukaryota > Viridiplantae > Streptophyta > Pinopsida > Pinales > Pinaceae > Pseudotsuga > Pseudotsuga menziesii. The sequence goes on along the minus strand of LPNX010852746.1, from coordinate 177,792 downwards.
ACTCGTAGAAGGGTTCAAGTTGAAGGGTATTGTTTCAGGTGCACTTAATGCTACCTTTAAGTGTTAATCCCGAAGCTCTCAAAGCGTAGTTCTTTCAATGAATTTAGGCCTATTTCTTTGTGCAGCCTAGTTTATAAGGTAATTGCTAAGGTGGTAGCTAATAGTATCAAGATCTCCTTGTCAAAATACATTTCCAAGGAGCAATTTAGATTCCTTCATAATAGGCAAATCATGGATTCCATAGGAGTGGCATAAGAGGCTATGCATTCTATCAAGATCCATAAGCAAGAAACTATGATTTCAAAACTAGATCTAGTGAAATCTTATGACAAGGTGGATTGGTCCTTCCTCGGATTCATTTTGTTATATATCGGGGTTTTCCTGGAAGCTACCAACTAGATTATGGGGTGCGTAAGTTCAACAAACTATTCAATTCTAGTAAATGGAATCCCAACCAACTTATTCAAAAGAACTAGAGGGATCAAACAAGAGTGGCCATTATCCCCTCTATTGTTTCTCCTTATTGTGGAAGGTCTCAGTCGACTCATTGTAAAGCAAATAATGAAGACATAATTAAGGGATTAAAAGTCTCAACCCACCATAATCTGACTCATTCTCTTTTTGTGGATGACGTGTTATTATTTGGTAATGGTACTCTCGATGAGTGGACTGAATATCTGGCTATGATAAGTTTGTTTTATAAGGCTTCAAGAATGAAGTTTAGCATACATAATTTTATTCAGGATAGAAGAGAAAACAACTGTGGGTATCTGTAATCTTCTGCAATTCTAGATGGAAAAATTAGAAGTGAAAACGATGTCTTTGGGATTCTTCCTAAAACCAAAATATTATAGGAAAAAAAACTGGATGTGGCTAAAATAAAATGAAAAAATAATAAATGATTGGTGTCACATGTGGCTATTGTTGGGTGGAAGACTCGTATTAGTAAAATATGTTCTTGAGGGGATACCTGTGTATTAGCTTTCCTTGGAAAGTTTTCCAAAATTTATTCAAGAGAAGATTAGACAAAAATGTTTTAAATTTATGTGGGTTGGTAAGAAGGATAAAGGGAGTTACCATTTGATTAGGTGGGATAGGATCATGAGACCAAAATATTCTGGAGGGTGGGGGTCGAAAAATATCTTCAACTTTGGTACAACATTAGCGGCCAAGAATATGTGGAGGTGCTTATTTTGTAATGGCTTTTTCAAGTGAGGTATCAAAGGACAAGTACATATGAGGTATGTGTGTTGATGATTGGGTTTGGATGGAACCAAAAAGGCTCTCCAATACCTCAAATTTCTAGAATCGTTTAGTCAGGGAAATGCCAGTCATTGCTAACTAGTTGGCTTGGAAGATTGGAAATGATGACAAAGTCTTGTTAGGGATGGACCCATGGGTGGGAGGAGCATTTTTTTCAAGTTTTTTGAACTTCTTATTGAAAGGTTAAGGAACTAGGTTACTATACTCTATACTAAGTAGGATTTCCTACAGGATATGAATGGAATTGGTACGAAGCAGTTGATTTAGGTTAGAGGGGCCTATAGCAAAGGAGTGGAATTCATTTATCCAGGGTCTCAATCATTGTGGAATGTTCTTGTCTAATGAGAAGGATACTTTGCTTTGGACTAGAAATATTATTGATGAGCATGTGGTTGCCAAACTAGCTTATGATTCCATTATGTCTCAAAACACTATACATGATAATATCTAGTGGTCATCTTTCTTATGGAAGTGGAAGTGCTCTCGCATTAACTATTTATATGGCTTTCATTAGCCAAAAAAATTCTAACATGGGAAAAATATGCTAAGAAAGGTGGTTAAGGACCAAATGATTGTGTACTATGTAGGAATAATAGCGACACTATTGATCATTTACTTGTTCATTATGGCTTCACAAAAAATGTATCGAGGGATCTCAAAGCAATATTGAAATTCCATGGGCACTAAACAACTATGTCTTATGTACAAAGTTGGAGGTCTTGGTTAGTGGCACCTAATAGTTTTTTCAAAGAGTTTTCTGACCAATTAATGAACCTATGAAGTGATATTCCAATGCCACAAAAGGAAATTAGGAACAATCTTCATCAACAAAATGTTAGGGTTGTTGTATACTTTTTGGGAAAGAAGGCTTATCTTGTTATGAGCTAGCATAACTCTTCGGTTCTTTCTCTAGTTTATGCTCTTTTTGAATAGTTTTATTGTATATTCAATGCAAACTTCTACATGCCCTATAAAAGGGTTTATACTTGTTATTATATGTTCCATGAGCAAAGTTAGAGTAGTGATGTATTTGGGCTAACATGCAGCTATGTATGTGCAATATTCATGCCAAATGAACAATATGGTTCAAGTTTTCTAGAAATAAAAAGAAAATATGAATTGTGATATTTTTTAAAGAAAAAGAAAAAAATAAAAAATAAGCCCATAAAAATAACAAATAATAATAATAAGTAATTAAACTGAAAAAAGTTATAAATGAAAAATCACATATCATTCAAATCTCTTATGAATATTTATTTTATTATATATATAATAATAATAAAAGATATTTACACATTAAAGTATTTGATTTATATTTTTTTTATATGAAGAAGATGTAGACTCTAAATTGAAATTTGTTAAAATAATAGATAGCATTAAAACATTTTAATTGTATCTAAAGTATTAAAAGATTTTATTTGTATATTTTAATACATTCTCAAATAAAAATGCAATTGTTTTAAATATAAAAATATATATATGCATTTTACTTTTAAATATATATATATGGATTGGAAACTGCGAATTTTGAAGATAAAAAATAAATTAAAAAGATTTATCAATAAAATATTATGTAAGATATTTTGTAAAAGAATTTAAATATTATTATCACCCACGTAAAAGAATTTAAATATTATTGAAATACGGCATTGCTTAAACTTTTCGTCGTTTTTTCATAGAAAAAAACTTGTACACCTAAAGCCATGGTGCAAATAATATAAAAAAACTCAATTCACTGGAACGGGGTACAATCGTTCAGCACAGGAGTCGCGTCTGCCCAAATCTCATCTACAGCTCCCGTTCTATGCCTCTCGCTACACTGTACATTTAAAGAATAATTGAAAAAAAAACATTGACTCCAGTTGAATGATTATAGCGCAATAAACTGTCTGTATAGTTGCACTGCCTTACCATATTTCAGAAATAACAACAAATGACCACCACAACAAATGACAAGCTTTCTTCTGCGAGCTCAAACGCTGAACTGACCACCAGGCAACATTTGCAAATTGGAAAGGCTTTGGATTGCAGGTTGGTTAAGCTCCCCACTGAATCTGGGAGAATCTGGAAAGTGGAGCAAGCCATTGGCATCTAGCAGCGCCTGCAAAGTGGAGCACCCGCTAAGTCGAGGCTTTCGAGGCTTTCCAAACTGGTTAAACTTCGCACGGCATCTGGGAGCGCCTGCAAAGTGGAGCACCCACTCAAGTCGAGGCTTTCCAGACTGGTTAAACTTCTCACGGCATCTGGGAGCGCCTACAAACTGGAACACCTACTCAAGTCCAGGATTTCGAGGCTTTTTAAGCTCTCCATTGAATCTGGGAGTACCCGTACAATGGAGCAAGTGCTCGAGTCGAGGCGTTGAAGGTTGATTAAGCTCCCCACTTAATCTGGGAGCTCTTGCAAAGTGGAGCACCCGTTCAAGAAGAGGCTTCGGAGGTTCGTTAAGCTCCCTACTGACTCTGGGATCGCCTACAAATTGGAGCACCCGTATAAGAAGATGCTTTGGAGGCTCCTTAAGCTCCCCACGGAGTCTGGGAGCGCCTGCAAAGCAAGGCACCCACTCAAGTGCAGCCTTTTGAGGCTCGTTAATCTCCCCACTGCATCTAGGAGCGCCTGCAAAGAGGAGCACCCACTCAAGTGCAGCCTTTTGAGGCTCGTTAATCTCCCCACTGCATCTGGGAGCGCCTGCATAGCGGAGCACCCGCTCAAGTCGAGCTCCTGGAGCGAAGACGTAACAACAGGAAATCAAGTCCTTGAATACCAATGATAATCAGACCCCTTAACTCCAAAATCCAGCCGCAGAGATGGTAGGTGAAAGAGTTAATGCATTTCTTTACGTTCTCCAGCTGCGGGCGGGGGTGGCAGCAGGACGGTGGCAGGACTGAGGCGGACAGGGCTGCCCAGGGTTGCCGGGAGCAGGCCGAGATTTGAAAATTTCCGTCAACAGTTGACATAGGGACCCACGCCAGGTGGCTTATCCAGCATGAACGTACATGCTGGATAAGCTCAGCCGTTCACAATGGAGACATCGTCTCAAAAGACTCCTTATCACCTAGCAAATAGAATCTCGCCATGTGTCGGCTCACTTTTGTACTAACGGACTAGGAAAGAAGCGACTAGGAAAACAGAAACGATGAAATGGGTACTGCTTTTATTGAAAGCTGGTCAAGCTGGTAGGCTTCGAGACTTGGAATATATATAACGGCTTATGTTGAAGGAGGAAAATATGATTCTCATCATGTTCATCCACTCATGAAAGCGGAGTGGTAATGCTTTGACATTACCCTGCTCAAGCGTTTTACCTGACGGAGGAGCGACGGGATCAGGAAAAGAATTGGAGGAATTTTTTAGCCCAGCAAGGTAATTTCTAGCGGTTTCTTTTGTCTCTCGTTTGCAGCTAGAAACAATAATTTCAGTACCCAATTTGGGGTATTTAAATCTAATCTGCTAAATTTGTGGAGTTTGAGAAATTCCCTTGTTCTTTGTGTATTTATTTTGTCCTGAAGAGTTGAAACATTGAATTCTATTTATAAATATATTTTTGAGCCCCTCTACGAACTAAATTTAGTGCAGATTTGTCTTTCTGATGTCAAAAAATCCATTTTAATGGAAGTTTTGTCTGCAACTATTGTGGAATCAATGGTGTTAAAGTGTCTAGATTATCTTGAATAATCTTAGATATGATATACAAATTATGTTTCACTGCCTCCTTTGAAGGCTGTGTAAATGAAGCTCTGGGTTATTTTCATTGAGTTTCTAATTTTTACTGTGAAATATATCTTAGCCAAAAACAGTTAGGCTTGTCATCAGGGTTATTGATCTGGTTATATCTTTTGTAGAATTCTGCAATGTGAATTTCTCAATTTTTTTAGTTCGGTTGAATACAATTCCCTTGCCTTGATAGAGTACATGAATAATGAAAAGCCATCATTACATCAATTTAGCCTTCTCACTGCCTAGGTAAGTAAGTAGGGCGACAACATGAGATCTAGCTCCTAATAGCTATGCTGAGCATTGAATAGCTATAGAATCGAAAATTGCAAACATATGGATTTTAGCCATTTTTTCTCTATTGCAAATCTTGTGCAATCAATAGTATTTGATTTTTTTAAAGGTATTGTATGAAGGTTTCATTTTTGCTTGTTGCAGAGAGAACCCAACCGAGTTTAGGCTTTTTTTTTAATCAAAATTTCACTATTTTTTAAGTAGACATTTTTTTAAACTCTGGGGATGTTGAAATTAATACTCTTGTGTGGACGTTGGCAAGTCTCTTTTTGTGTTGTTGGCCTTTATTTCAAGTTATGTATTATACAGTAATAGTTCCATTTCTAATATTATATTTTGACTGTAAGTCTGTTAGATTCCCTTGTGAGATCACGGTTGCATTTCTTTTGGTGCCTTTCTGGTACATCATTTTTTTTATCAATAAGAAGCGACACAATTTTTATATCAGACATATTGTAGGTTCTGCTCAAATCTAAAAATTATCCCAACCCTTCGCCAAGTCTTTTGAAACATTGAGGGTTTGTCAACAATGGGAGGTTGTTCACCTTTCATGATCAAAGCAGATGAGGTTCAGCGTTTGTCTAAAGAATCAGGTCTATCAGAAATGCAGTATCTTGCTACATTGGTAAAGCCTACTCAGACTCTACCAAGGGCTACCATCTCCAGATTTTATGTTGGAGCCGTTGGCCTTGGAGCGAGTCGATGCATATCCAAGGAAGTAAATTTGGAATGTTAAAAGCTTCCTCTGAATAATTCAGTTCATGCCGAGCAGTTTCTGGTAGCCAATGCAACACAACATGGAGAGCTCCAGCTTACATTCATTGCAGTCTCAACAACCCCATGTGGGCATTGTAGGCAATTTCTGCAAGAAGTGTGCAGTGTGTCTAAGATTAAAATATTGATAGTTCATGAGCATGCTGAAACCCAGTCTCTATTATGATTTGGTCCACATGATTTGGAGGAAATCACCCCACTGGTTTTTGAACCTCACTTCAATGGATTGGCTTTGCAGTCTATTAATTTCTTTTAGAATTGAATCCTAACTTGAACTTTTGTAATAGTGATGGGGATGTAAAGGAAGATGCATTGGGCTTGTGTAATGGGGATGGAGATGCAAAGGAAGATACATTGAACTTGTGCAACAGTGATGGAGATGTAAAGGAGGAAAGTATCCAAAACTTTTTGAGCTTTGAATTTTTGCATCAACTCAAGGTAGCAGCGCTTAAATCTGCAAACTCATCACATGCTCCATATATTAAGTGTCCTTCTGGAATTTCTTTGATGACTACAAAAGGGAATATTTATACAGGATTTTATATCAAGTCTGCAGCATTCAACCCCAGCCTTACTCCTTTGCAAGAAGCTATTGTTCCAATTCTTTGTCAGAATGGAGAAAACTATGAAGATATTTCTCATGGTGTCCTTGTGGAGAAGGAAGGAGCTGTTGTTCAGTAAAGTGATACTATTAAACTTGCTCTGCAGAAAATCTCTCCCAAATGCTTTTTTCATCTGTTCAATTGTTACATAAAATTATCAGATCGCTTTTAGTCCTTTCCATTTAAGATCAATCAATTATTCAAATATGGTTTGCCATGCCTTGTGTAAGACACATAAGATTAGGCATGGCAACTCATTTGTATCATTCTATAAATCTTCTGAGACATTTCTGTCCTAATATGTAATCAATAGCTAACATTGCTATATGCCTTTTGGAAGAGAGTTCTCTAATTTTTTTCATTTGTCTCCATTATATTGAAAACTCTGTCAAAAACACGTTTAAGCAATAATGGACTCATTAGTCAGACTAGATTAGAAATTGTTAGTTTAATGTTTACACCCCCATTTGAGGAGAACTTATGAGAGCTCAAGAAATCAAGGTCCTTTTTCAAATATCCCCATTAATTAAGAACAAAATGCACCTTTCAATTATTCATAGTTTCACATCTCAAATAAATTGATTATATATATAGATAGAAAGATGCTTCTCAAATTCCCTGTTTGAAGAGCACAAACTGAACTGAGGCTTCAAATCATATACTTCTCGGTGTGGTATTATTAATTTATATCATGGATATGCCATCTTATCATACACTGATATGCATATATACTATAGAGATCATATTTTCTAATACATAGATGCATATAGGCTCGAGGAAAAACGAATTGCAAATATGTTTTATGGAAAAGCAGAGATTGGCAAATAGAACACAATATGCATTTAGGCCTAAAATTTGTTGAATAAAATCATAAATCTAGTGTACAAATGGAACCAGTCTTTTTGAATAATGATTGATATCCTATAAGGTTCTTGTCACCTCACAATATTCACAATGGTTCCAAGAGTTATGATATGGATTAATATTGGTTCGACATATATTCTTGCATCCTCCCGTTGATAATTATTCCAGGCTTTGACGAGTTTTGATAAATGTTCAATGCTTAGATTACATGGGTTTTATAATCACAAATGTGTTTATCCAAAATTCAAACGAGCAATCATTAATAAGGAAGTGAGTAATGCATTTCTTACTTCCATTAGTGTTTCAAATATGCTCTTTTCAACACTTTCTGGGCATAGAATTCAGAGTGTATCCATTGTATTCAACAAATTATGAAAGAAGATATCACTTGAAAACCTCTATGGATAGAAAGGTTTTTTTAAGGAACCCATACAATACACCATATGGTGACCATGTTATCTGGTGAATATACACCATTTAACCTATGATTACTTGTCTTGTTTACTGTTGAATCCTTGCAGCTACACCATATTTTTCTTGAAAATCGTTTTAGCTAAAACTTTAATAAGGTGCATATTTTAAGGGGAAATTATTATCTTTAGTTTTCTTAACAATGCATCAAACAATACTTGTGTTTCTAATTATCAATTCCTGGCAAAATCTCCATTTGCATCTCACAATTGAGCTTTGTATCAATTTTTTTTTTACGGCTTGTACAATTGTAGGTTACTTTGTGTTTTTTTTTATTACATGATGGAGGCATTGGAGAGAAGTGACTTGTATTTATAAATATTAAAGATACTCTTTCATAGATCTATGTTTATGTTGTTTTCATAGTAGATCTATGTTTATGTTCTTTTCAATATCACCCTTGTTCATTAATATTTGTGTCAATTATTGGTGACAGTGACATATGGTATGGTTGTGTTATTTTAATTAACTACTTTAAGCTCTAATGGTTTGAGATGATATGTACAAGTTGCATATTGACACCTTAAATTCAAAATATTCCAAATATCAATTGTAATACCTATCTTATGAAAAGCTACATTAGATATATGCTAACATTTTCAGTAATCTTTATTCTTATTAGTAAATGTATTTTTCTGTTTAGCAATATAATCTTCTTTGTATGAAATATATTTTTGTTAATATTAAAACTAAACAAGTTCATGAATCTCAATACTGGGTTTTGTGTAGAGTGAAAATATTCTGTGTGTTTCTTGAAGCTCAATACTAGGTTCTAGAAGTGTAGCAGTCCACAATCTTTACCTTAAAAGAAAAGATGTTATGTTTAACACAATGTTTTTTTAATACTTGATGAATCTTTGAAAAGGATTGGGGGAATTGACTATGGAACACAAGGAACCTAAGGCATCGGAGTTTACAGAGCAACAATTGAAAATATCTTGAATTTGTTGTTGTAGACACCATCATTATTGAATGAGTACTGAAATAAGTCATTTTCAAAGATTGGCATCACTACATGATGCATGACAATGGATGCTTTGCTAATATGAAGCATTGTTGTAGGTTGAAATATTGTTTCCTGTGCATTTTCTGTATTCATGGATGATTGAACCCCTAAAAAGGACAAATGAATATCCTTGTTGTAGCATTCCTTGGTATGCATTTGAAGGAATTTAAATTATGAATACATACAACGGAACAACATTTAAGACAGCATTAGTAGATTTTGACATGTTGTTTCATCTTCTTTATATTGCCAAGTCAACATTTGATAGCAGGTTGCCATTACCCAAACTGTTTAAATCTGATTGCCTTTCTGTCACAACAACGGCACATCTATGAAAGCACAGATAACCATTATTCGTATCACAAAGCAATGGGGGAAGATCATACAAATAATAGCATTTGAAGTTGATAACAGTGAATGGTCAAGTTTATAGATTACTATATATATATGTATTATTTGGAAGGGGTTGATGATAAAAAGGTAAGAGTGCTTTTTTGATGCAGAACCAAAAGGGGAGGGTGTTGTCTATACTAGACGGTATAATTTTCAATGCATTTAATTTTTTCCTCTATTAAAGTACTTTTTTTTTCACAATCACCCTACAGATGAGATTTTATACTTGATTTCACTAATATTCATATGGTAGATATTCTTTGTTACAACGTTATAGAGAATGGGAAGACTGGACATTCAAGTTGATAACAATGAATCGATGGGCATTCGAGTTGATAATAGTGAATGGGAAAGTTGATAAATTCCCATATATGTTATGTTTCAGGTTTCAATTCATATCAATTTTAAATATGTAAATATTAGTTTTTGCATTGTACTCTAAAATATTTTTGAATACCTTGATACTCTTCATTTCCATAATTATTTAAATTATAATTTAATTATTTAATTTAATATAATTAAATTGAATTTAAATGAGTATTTATTGTTTATATATTTAAGTAGTAATTATTTTCTTTTGCATGCACTCATTGTCCAGGAAATCAGGGATTCGATATCCCATCATGATGTTTGGTAAGTGTCATGTATCCTTGGTCTCCTATAGCATGTGTAGAATTATCCCAGAAAAATTGATATATTTTGGGATTTGACAAGGAGATCAAAATTCGATTAAGAATGCATCCACAATATACATCAAAATAAGCAAGGTGCATTGTAGAATGCATGTGGGGTATCATGTCAATATACTAGGTAGAAATATAAAAGGGTATAAAAAATGTAAATGAAAAAATGGATACACGCAATATATAGTGAAAATAGGGGTTTTTGTAATTGAGAAGGCATATCGAAAGGGAGTTTAAAAAAACGATTTTGGGAGGTATTTTCCAATATTTTTTCAAAATAGGGGTAGTGTTTCATATGCCACAAACGAATGTGCTATGGCATGGTTTTACTAAGTGAAGACCCCATGGGAAATCATTACATGTTTACCCAAGGTACAAGGACGATATTGCTTATATGTGTAGTAGATCGGTTGACAAAATTTTCCCACTTCTTTGCTATTTTTTTCGACTATTCAACATCACAGGTAATGGACTTGTTTTTCAGATAAGTTTTCAAACTCCATGGACTACCAAAAACCATTGTCAGTGATTGTGATAGTAAATTCACCAGTGATTTATGGAAGGAGATGTTCATATTAGTGGGGACAAAACTAGCTACTAGCACAAGTTATCATCCTCAGAGCGACGGTCAAACAAAGATAGTCAACAAATGGATTAAGGGATATTTGAGAAATTGTGTAGCAGGACAACAAAGGACATGGATTAAATGGATACACCTAGGGGAGTATTACTATAATACTACCCACCATATGTCTATTAAGATGATCCCATTCAAATATCTATATGGCTCTGAGGCGTTAAAATTTGCAGATTTAGTTTTCGGTGACAACATAGAACCTAAGGAAAAAGATTGGGTACAAGACAGTCAAGATATTCTTAAAGTCCTAAAAGAGAATCTACATGAAGCTTAGAATCAGTATAATCTATATGCAAGCTGACACAGGGTTGAGCATAGTTTTGAGGCAGGATACCTAGTATACTTATGCCTACAACCTTACAGACAATCTTCACTCAAGAAAAATGGGGTGAAAAAGATAAAACCCCGCTTCTATGGTCCTTACAAAGTATTCAGGAAGGTTGGAGAGGTGTCTTATGAACTTGAACTTCCTGAGGAAATCAAAATTCACAATGTATTTCATGTATCGAACCTCAAGAAAATAGTAGGGAAACACATTGCTCCATCCAACGAATTACCTCCCTTAGATGATGAAGGGATTTTGGCACTGATTCCATAGAGAATTCTACAGGTTCGAGAAAAGAAACTCCAAAACAGGGTGATTTGAGAATACTTGGTAAAATGGAAAGAATTACCTATGGAGGATGCCACATGGGAGGGATAACAGGTATTGCAACATCCTAGTTTTTAGTTGCTTGAGTATTTTCAAGCAGGGAGGACTATAATGTCCTCTTCTAATTAAGCACCAAAACATCTACTAACCTACTTAATTCCCATAGGTTCAAGCGGGTATTGCATAAAAAGGGAAATAACTGAGGACATATGATACTTGGAGAAGAACATAGCATTCATTCAGTATTAAGCCATCAGTATGGTAAAGAAATCCTTATTTATTTAGGCTAAATTCAACAAGAAATTAGAATTGCATGCATGCAAAAGTAAAGTGCAAACCTTAAAAGTGACATGAAAAACCTAAAAGTATAGGATAAGCTATATAAGAAGGGTCATCAAGCCAAAAGGTTTATCCATGATTATTATTGTTGAGTTTGGTTTCTAGAGGAGGATCAATAGGCACCGCAGCAGTAGTTGAGGTTGGAGACGAAGGTATTCAGATAAAAAGGGGTTTTGGTAGTGAAATCTATCTTCCCTAATCACTTCAGGATAGATCATCCACGTATATCATTAGTATTCACCATTTTCATTAATCGTTAGTGATCCAGTACACAGAGGGATATTTATTTGCATGTTCACGTTTTGCAGCCGAGGAAAAGCTGAAAATCCTTAGAAGATTTTTTTGGGACCTAGAATCTCATTCTTTCCTCCGCATGTCACCACTATTTTTCTCAATAGACTCATCACACTATACTGGGTGATTATCAGTTCATTGATTGCATATCTGGGGCATCCAGCAGCATATTCGTGGAGGAAGGGAGATGTCATCCTCCAGAGAAAAACAATTTTCTAGGTTCCTTAGAGGAGGAAAAATATATGCATGTTCCTTCCCATCTCTCTGGAAGGTCTAGACCATCATCCCCACAAATTCTCACCAGCAACAAACAAGTGCTCCCTTAAAAACTTCAATATCATCAAAAAGAGGGAAATCTTGTATCTCAGTGTCACATTCAGGAGAGTAGCACTATTATCTTATCTTTCTGGAAAACACTACATGCATCTTATCTATTGGAGGACTATCATCTTGATTATGAGTGGTATGTTTTTATCTTCTTACTTAAATTCTTTTCCCTATTATCTCTCGAGAATAGCTATATTTTAGGGGCCTTTGTCATGGCACTTTTGCATGCACATTTTATTCATATTTCCAGCATTATTTGACTATCTGATCAACAAATATAGTACCAAAGTACAATAGAATATTAGTGGGGTTATTACACTACTTTAATGGACATCCAAAATGCAACTAAATATGCAACTATGGAATTATTTTCATATTTTCAAGATAAATTAATGAAATTGAAATAAAAACCATTAAATTATCAGTCTCTGCAACATGAAGTAAACAAAAGACAAGCAAGACATTGATACTTAAAGACTAGTGCACTAATATCAAAACAAAAGGGAGATAAATTGACAAGAACAACTTTTGAAAAAATGTTAATAAAAAGAGGTCTCTAGTCACAACAGGAGTAGTCAATATACAACATAGGTACCCAGGAAGACCCATCCACACTCACAACCCACCCAATAACTTCACACATCAAGATATCAACCAAAAAGGGAGATGTACGCGACTATTCAAAGAATACCAGTGTATGTACGTGAGTAGGTAGAGTAAATATTGCATATACAAGGAAGAAGGAGGTAAAAGGAAAGCCAAGGGACAAACCACTCTAAGGGAATTTCAATGAAAGAAAATACTACCAACTATGACACATAAATAGAGAGAAATAGAGAGTAATCCGAGCAAAAAAAATGCACCCAGAACTATAACAAAAAGGAAATTCCCTAGTGGAGTCATCAATTCTGGTACGTAGAAAATATTCCTATGGCATGGGGTGGACCACAATAGACAGTATGACACCAAAAATAAAATCGATTCTAAAGCATACTATATACATACAATAAACTAATCACTAAGGGATAAGAACTGTACATCAACTAGATCTTTGAATATGACCACCATTGAGCACTCGATCAACAACTTGTCCCTACAATTTGTCCTCAACAACAAAGAGATGTAAAAGCATAATATATTCTGTGTTAGTATTTGATCTAGAATATTTCATTTAAACATTTATAAAGAAACTACACCCATGGATACAAATATTCTTAACTTCTCATGAAATTGGATGAGAAATTGAAATTTATATTAATACAAAATAGATTTACAATGTGGCAACCTCTGCCAACACCTTGTCATAACCAAGAAACTGAGTCCCTCCACCTGGGCATCCACCAATTCAATCCTCTATAATAATGAAATCTCACAAACATAATGGAAATCTTGGAAAATGAACACAAATTGATTTCTCAAAGGAGAAAGGGATGCAAACTCAAGCATATCACAATGGGGAAAATTTTCACTATAATGTCTTTACTCTCCAAGTTTCTCCTCCTCTAATGTTTCACACTAGCTCAATATATAGACCCTCAATGGGAAATTGAGGGTTGAATCAGAGTGTTCCCTGACATATGGAAGGCCAAGGATCAAGGCATTCATTACTTAATGGGGAAAACTACAATTTTGTTTTCTTTTTAGCATAAAACCCGATGTATGCGGGTGACAATGGTGCAAGTTGTGTATATGCAAGTTGTAAATTAGTGACCCGCGTATGTATTCAAAAATGTTTTTTAAAGAGTTATACTAGAGAATTAGGGCTATGGTGAGTAAATGGGGTATATTGAGTTTTCATAGGGATAAGGGAAGGCCATCAAGACATGATTCATTAGGTGTGGAAAATCATGCTATAACAACATGACTTCAATAGAACTAAAAAGGGGGTTTTCCAAACAATATATATATATTTTTAGTATATACACATTCAAGAGAGAAACAAACAACTTTCCTTGTAAGTTTTTAGCAGTATTCCATTAACTAATCCTTCCAGAGGCTTTCCATTTAAGTTATGTAATTTTACAATGCTTCCTTCTATCACATAGACGTTAATGACATAAGGTCCTAAACAATGCATCCTTAACTTACCTGGGTGTTTAAAAAAATTATTGTTGTAGAGAATAACGAAGTCCCCTTGCTAAAACTTCTTTTTAGTGATCTGGTGATCATGCTAGTCATTCTCTCTTTCTTTCTAAACTTGTTTTTGGAAGCTTGCAATAAATATGTCTTCTTCTAGATGAAGCAATTGCGGCAATATTTCTTCTACAACACCAGTATCAGACATATTAGTGAGTGGAACAAACCTTAAACTTGGAACAATATACTCCATGGGCATGACAATTTCTTGTCCATATACCAACCTGAATGTCATGTTCCCCATCAATTTCTTGCAAGTTGTTTTGTAACCCCCAAAAAATGCATGAACTTACATTTTCTAATCATCGCAATTCACATTACAAACCTTCGTCAAGGCATGCTCCAAAATCTTATTTAAATCCTAGTCAGTGCCATTTTCTTGTGGATGATATGGAGTACTCTTTCTATGATAAATATGAAATTCATTTGTGAGTGATTCAATAGTCTTATTGACAAAGTGAGTCCCCTAATCACTTGGTAAAAATCAAGGAAATCCAAACCTTGTAACTACAATCTCAAATAGAAACTTTGAAGCAGTTTCAATGCTATAATCTTTTACTAGTGCAACTTCAACCCATGTAGTCAAGTAATCCATCGTAGTGATAATCTACTTGTCGGTGCTTGTATTTACTCCCTAAAATTTTCACTTTTACTTAATCCTTTTACTTATTACCAATCATTTGACTCTAATAGTTTGATATGCTTTATCTATTGTTGTTTGCTTAGGTTTGAGTAATTTTACAAGTTGATTGCATGTGTAAATATAGGAATCTCATTGTTTGTATAGATTCTAGCTTGATCCGATCATATACACGTTATGCTTGTTTCATTTATTCTACTAATCAATCGATCGTTAGTTCATTATTCAGTGTGTATTTATTTCTCGAACTTACCGTTGTTGCAGAATCAATTATGATTCTTCAACACACTATAGAACTAACAGTCATTTTGTAGAAAAATAATTCTAAAGGTGCTTCGAAATTCAAGAACCACTCTTCATCTAGCAGTGAAAGTGGGGTCATGTCAATGTTAGAAATTTGCATAAACACGTTTTTTGACTAAACATGTGTCCCAATTAAATTCATGATCACCTCAATCACTCATAACTTCTAGATCATCCTTAATAAAATGGTTTGTATGATTTAAAAATTTTATGTGACAATTTTGTACGAGTGAAATCATTTAGTTATAAAGTCCATCGTCAACTAGATTTTTGTATTTTGTGTCAGATGCCTTGTTGGCACTAGATGTACATGAGAGAGATCGTGACCCAGTCTTAGCAAGTGATACAATGATGGCATTGATGCTGATAAGGATTTCAAAATGAAATTATTCATTTCACCATTTTATATCAGTTTTATAATATTTCTTTGTTTTGTAGCTTGTAACCCTTATTCTCCAGCAATTACTCTGCATCTACTATTATGGCACCGTGGAAAGGTGGTAACCTGGTTTTCTATGAACTTGATGGAGTATTGATTGATATATACCTCAATTCTAAGAAAATGTTCCAGGAAAGAGGATGTTACAAGTTTTTCCAATTCCTACATGGGCATAACTTTCAACTATCTTAAGGTTTTTTAGATTCATTTGATGGCTACCAAGCAATTATAGGTGGACTTACAGTCAAATTTTCTAAAGAATCCATACCCAAGGTTTTTTCTTCTTCCTCAATAAGGAAAAAAAATTTGGTTCAAACAACAACAAGTGAAATTAGTAGATTGCAATCGAATCCTCGGAGAGAAACATAAAAATACCATGTGGAGGAAAGGTATTCCCTGTGCCTGGTTGAAAAAACAATGGGAAAATATTATGGTTTTAATTCATACATATATAACAATTGAGGGATGATATAATGTTGTATTTATTTATCATATGTGTTTTTAAGGAATTGTTCTTATGGCTGGGGTCGACGCCACCAATGTACTAGGGGTATAAATATTGATATATAAATCTTTGTAAGCATAAATTTAACAAGGGTTCAAGGGTCAGAAGGGTTCGTACCTTACAAAATGAAGGTTGATCCATGCTCTCCTTTAACCTCTCCCTTGCTCTCTAATCCAAGAGACCCGCAAAACAAACTTCAAACCTTCCTCAAACCAATTTGATCACATATAAGACAATGATAATCAAGATAAAATGAAATCCTAATCTGATAAACTTTAACATGTAATCATAAATAGAGATGCAACATCTATCATACAATGATTTGGAAAGGGAAAAACATCAAATATTTATCAATCAATGCAAGAAGTACAATATATGCCTTCTCCTCATGCAAGGAACCTCGGGAAACCGTCGATCTTGATCTCTACTTCTCTTATCCAAGAATCATAGCCTCCGAGCTCCGCAACAAAAGGAGATGAAAAATAGGGAAAAGGTAGGTGGGATGAGAGTCTCAATTTCACCAGCATAGCAATGCCAAAGGATCAGTCCCCTTTCATGGGCCCCTCTACCTCTATTATATAGTATTCTGAATAGTTAGGGTCGAGGATGGATCAATTACAACCAAAGGAGCAGTTCCAAAACTACCAAAACCACCCAAATTTTGATAATTTTATATTTTTTGACCACTTATAGGAATATACGTGGGTTTCCCACTGAAAACTCGCATATGAAAAGTTGAAATACGTAGATTTCCTTCTGAAAAATCACATATGGGTCAAAAAGTAAATTTTCACGGTATTTCTAATAGTTTTCAGGAGTTGGTTTCTTTTGCAAATTTGTTATTTAGTTTAATAAATTTCCAACAGTCTAGAAAAGGGGTTAAACAGAGTTAAAAAAAACTCTAGATATGGCCCTTCCATACACATGTTTCCTTTGGGTGACTAACAACACATTTCATGAAGTGTTGTCATGTGACAAAACATGTAAATGTCGTCATGGACGGAGGAGTGCCATTTTGGGATATAAAAGATGCCCCCTGATGTATGAGGTTAGAGGGTGTTGCAGCTGCAACAAGTTT
This sequence comes from Pseudotsuga menziesii, assembly GCA_001517045.1. Taxonomy (NCBI): domain Eukaryota; kingdom Viridiplantae; phylum Streptophyta; class Pinopsida; order Pinales; family Pinaceae; genus Pseudotsuga; species Pseudotsuga menziesii. The sequence continues at coordinate 160,381 of LPNX010852746.1, read as the reverse complement.
CCCCAAATTTCTTAAATTTTGGGCCCCTCATGATTTTGCATTGTTTTAATCGTTGGATCCCTTGAGTTCTGGTCACATTGTAATTTTAGACGATTGTAAAAGCTTAACTTTCGCTCAAGATTCGAATGTTGACTGCGTTTGGAATGTATGGTGAGTCACAGATGCTAAGTCTGTTTTCACTTGTTGATCGAACCAAATGTTCTCTATTGTGGGTCACAGTTGTGAGTTTGCTTGCTGGTCGATCGGATTAAGTCTCTTTGTTTTGGGTCGCCGTTGCGGAAGCAAAACGGGTTTCTGTCCATTGTTGAGTTTAAAGTTGTCTAACCCCTTAAGTTTTCTTGTGATCGGGCTTCGTTTTATGTTGGATCGGAAGCTATAATCTTTTTCCCTTCCGCCATTGCGGATTCCTGAACGGTTTGGCATCCGAAGTGCAAAGTGTTTCGGCTTCCTATTTGAGAGTTTCTTGTCAGATGGTCGCGCCTCTTAGTCTTTTTCCTTCTGCCATTGTGGCTGGGAAAGTACTTCAGCCTTCGAAGCGTAAAGCCTTCGACTGAGGGTTTTGTCTCCCGCCTGCGTTTCACATCATTTTAATGCTTGTCTTTCCGCCGTTACGGCTGGGAAATCCATTTGGTATCCGACGTCAAAGTCACCCGATCTCCAATTAATTTTTCCCGCCCACAGCTTTGAATTGCGCCTCTTAGTCTTTTTATTTCCGCCATTGCGGCTGAGCCAAGCCTTTGAATTCCGATGTCAGTATCCTTCCGACTTCCGCCGTGGTGCACCAGTCCATTTTTGTGGAATAGTCGTTTCAGTTTGTATAATCTGCTGCTCTATTTTATAAGGCAATCCCAAATGGATAATACACGTGGATTAAATACATGTGTGCGTAAGGAGCTGATGCGTGAAGACGCAGAAGAACAGTTTGGTAAAAAATCGAAACGACACCGACCAGATCACTGAAAGGGCCCTTGAAGCGGAAGACAAAGTCAATAACGCTAAAGCCACGAACCTGACTGCTGGTTCGTTACTAAAGAATCATGAGTGCATACAGACAACTGAGAAGAGTACGAAATGCTGGGGAGACCGAAAGGTCATGCGTTGAGGGGAAACCCAAGCGATTTACTGTTTTGTTTAAATACTGAAAAGTTAGAGGTGGCAGGGACCTTTTCCCTAGAAAAATTTGTAAACCATTTGCTTGTAAGAGGAACTATTTCATTTTACGAACAGAAACTGCAACTTTTTCCTGCTGGAGAAAGCGAAATGTGGAATGTATCAATGTGATTAAATGAACAATGTTGAAGGGGAACTATTTTGTTTTCAGCTATGTTTCATTAACTGTGAGAGTGTTTGACTTCCTAAACCTATGTTCTTGTTGAATGTTCTTCAGTATATTTAGTGATGTTTTCCACTGTGAGTAATAAGTGTTGTTCATAAAACGATTGGCTATCTGGTTGTTTAAATATCTTTAATTGTTCATGTGTCTTGAAAGAAGTATCAACTATCTGTAACTCTTCATAATGCATGTACAAAATGTATTACTCACTTATGAATGATAATTCTGATCCCTAGGGATAGTTTAGGTAGTTAGTTTATTTTCTTGTTATATGTGATTTGGATGCTTGTGAGCCTTAAGACGAGAGGTAAGAACCTGTTCATCACATTGTAACTTCTCCTTGCATTTTTATCGCCCTGCATTGTTAATTAGGCACGTGCATTTCATAATTTAAGTCAAAAATACAAAAAACTCGGTGGACCGGGCCGTAACCGGTAAAGCCTTTATTTTGTACTTGACCTATGGTAGCCAGACCGCAAACCGGACGGATTCCCTATACCAAACAGTCAGTGGGCTAGTTGGGAACGTTGATTGGGGAGAATCCCTTACTATTTCTACCTATGAATTTCCAGGCCTCAACAGTTTTGGCACTAGAAGGAGGGCCGCCAGTGCATGGCTGGCCGAGGAAACCCGTTTTCACGAGACTTTTTCACTGGTAACAGTTCTGAACGTAGTAGGTTCCATAATCCAATTCCAGAAGAAGAGAATAGAGAACATCTATATTCTGTTGGCAACGAAATTATTAATGATCTAAGAAGGCACACTAGGGAATACGTAAAGAAGATTGGAGGGTTGCCAGTCATCCCTGAATTTCTCAAAAGAGAGTATAAAAAGAAAGATCGTCCTGTAGCAGAAGACTTAGTGTTGGTTGAAGACTGGGAAGAGCTTGTAGAAACAGCCTTACAAGAGTTGTACTACCTTTGAACCAAGAAGGCCCAAATACCCCTCACAGTTCTCCTGCTCATACTCCTGTTGGTTCACCTCCTCACTCTCCACCCAGACTCATGGCAGGAGTAAATGCTAATCCACCACCTAACCCGCCTAACCCACCACCTGCATGGAGAGCCAGATCGCCTTTAAACCTGACCCCTCCATTACATGATTTACCTCAATCCTTTGAAAAGTTGCTGCATAAATTCGACCCCAATGAGAAGATACTAGTAGATGATCATCTGCAGATTTTTTACTTGGCGATAGAAGGATTGAGAGCTAGGGAGCATGAAGATGTAGTGTGCCGACTTTTCCTGCATAGCCTTAAAGGAGCTGCAGCTTCATGGTATTTTGGGTTGCCTGCTAACTCTATCCCTGATTGGGATACCTTTGAGAGAATTTTCAGGAGTAAGTACGTGGTTCAAAAGACCCATGTAGCTCTCATGAAAGGGCTATGCGCCTTGAAGAAAGAAAGAAAGGAGAAGGTGCACAGTTTTACCCAAAGATTTGCAGCATACATCAAGAACTTTTCTAACGCTGACAAACCTTCAGACAAGGTCTTGATTGAATATTATACCTCAGCATTAGGCCCTGATTTGGCCATGTTTGCCAAAGGTAGGGCCAAGCCTACTCTGGCAGAAACCTATGAAGAGGCAGAAGTAGTGGAAGCTGAGAGAGAAAGTATTGAAGATTATCCAGAGCAGTCAGGAGAGAAAGGTGCAGGAAGAAAATCCTTATTGTTTACCAAGCCTAAGGAAGAAAAGTCTCCAGATTTGGAAAACATGGCCAAAATGATGCAGAAGCTTTCCAAAAAAATCATAGATATGGAAAAAGAAAAGGAAGCACAAAAGTTCTATAAGCCATATTATAAGAAAAAAAAGGACAAGGATCATTCTCAACCCCCTCCGCACAATACTGCATCTATGAATTTAACAGAGGTAGGCATGGAAAATTTTTGCACTTTCCACCAACAGCCACACTCTGAAAAGAATTGTCCCCAATGGATAAATTCGATGACGTTGGTCATGAATCAGCTATTGGATTCTAGATTAACAGAAGATGGGGATGAGGAAAGAAAGGAGAATTCTGCCGCCACTTCTACTAAAGAACAGGAAGAAGAAACCATGGATTTAAGGAATTCTGTCTTGTTATTTGACGCTGAAGAAGAAAAGATTCAGGGGTACAAGGACGTTGTGGAAACCAATGTAGCCACAAGGAGCCAAGGGGCGGTTAAAGAAGACAGTCTTATACTCCCAAAGATTAAAAGGATGCAGAGAAATGTTAAGAAGAAATTTCAAAATAAATCCTTGGCTGATAAAATTCCAGAATTCACTATTACCAGCCAAAATCCTAGACAGAATGATACAACGGCCAAGCCAAATGAAGATAAGGAGAATGCTGATAGGCCTCATCCCACGGAACAACAGATGGATTATGACATTGTGGAGGATTTAAAGAAGATAAAGGCGAATGTTCCACCATTCGAGATGTGCAAAGTGCTGCAGCAAAAAGAAAGGCTGTTGAGAGCCCTTGAAGCATTAGATGAGAAGATGCCCACTAACAATCAACCAGAAGAAGAAGAAGAAATTGGAGAGACCAGCAGTGGAGGTAAGTCCAAGCACAAGCATCCACCTTTCCTCTTTACTTTTGAAATCTTTAACTACAATGTACATAATTGCTTGGTAGATTCAAGGGCAACTGTTAATGTCATGCCGATATCTGTCTGTAAAAGAATCAATGGGAATCCTAAGCCATCCCCGTGGAGAGTGGTTCAGTTGGACAGGATAGATGTGAAGGTAATTGGTGAGATGGAAGATGTCCTAGTCCATCTAGCTTCAAATGATAAAGTATTCCAAGTCATTAATATCATGGTGGCTAATATACCAGATGCGTATGGCCTTGTCCCGAGCAGAGATTGGTTGACCAAACTTAATGGGTATTTCGCTTCTGATTGGTCACATTTGTGGTTGCCATACAAAGGAAGTCCGAACCAGATTAAGGTTTTGAGGGAGCCTCACATGAAGTACAATGTTACTCGACTTGAGGAGAATAATGAACCTGTGGATTTTGTCTTGGGAAACTATTTTATTGAGTTGGAACCGGGGAATTATCAAGCGAAAGAAGCCAGCAACACATCTGACACCCAGCCTGATCTCCTTTGATTCTCACAGGCTGATGAGATTGACTGTAAAATAGTAGCCTTAGCAGTAGGAATAGATTCACATTCAGTAGTTAGTGATTTTTGGATTCTATTTTTTGATGGCTCTAAGACATTAGAAGGGTCAGGCGCTAGCTGTGTCCTGATCAACCCACAGAAGAATAAACATTTTCTTTCCTATAGATTAGAGTTTGAATGCACTAATAATACGGTTGAGTACGAAGCGCTGGTGCAGGGACTAAAGAAAGAGATTGAGTTAAAGGTAAGTAATTTAAAAGTTTTTGGAGATTCAGAAATAATTGTAAAGCAAATTAGAAATCAAATACACTGTGTTTCTCCTCACTTAAAGGCTTACCAAAATGAGGTATGGGACCTGCTTAAATGTTTTAATGCATTCAACATTATTTCAATTCCAAGACTAAAAAATGCAGCTGCTGATTTGTTAGCCACATCGGCCGCTAGGCTGGTACCCACTAATAATCGATGCTCTGTTGAACTACTTTTCAGGCCCTATGTACCTGATATGATTACGAACCTATGAGTATTCAATGATGATCAACAAATAATAGAATGCTTGACAAATGATGGGGTTTTTAAAGGAGCCATTATAGATGATGAGGAACATTAGGCCGAGATGAAATATGAAAATTTCATTCCTAAAGGAGTCAGAACGTTAGAAAAAATGTTTGATTTAAATGAAAAGTTCAGAAGACCAGCCAACGTGAAGACCCATAGCTCATCGCTGCAGTTCGAGCTGATAAATTTAGGGACTGAGACGAATCCCAAATTTGTAAATCTCGGCAAGTGTTGTTCGCCTGCAGAAAGAGATAGATTCATTAATCTATTTAAACAATATAAAGATTTTTTCGCATGGACGTACGAAGATTTGAAAACATACGACAACAGCATCATCAAGCATGTCATTCCCATTAAAGCAGGCGTCAAGCCATATCAGCAACCGTTAAGAAAAATGCATCCAAAATTGGAGCCGCTGATTCAGAGTGAAGTGAAGAAATTATTGGATGCTAGAATCATATTCAAAGTCAGAAACTCTGAGTGGGTATCAAATCTGGTACCAGTAAGAAAAAAGTCGGGAGAAATCAGGCTCTGCATGGATTTTAGGAACTTGAATCGTGCTTCCGATAAGGATAACTACCCTGTGCTGCCCATGGAGCAATTGCTGCAAATGGTCTCTGGTTCTGAATTGTTTTCATTATTAGACGGTTTCTCTGGCTACAATCAAGTATTGGTGGCCAAAGAATACAGATTGAAGACAACGTTCAGAACCAAATGGGGAACCTTTGCCTATAGAAGAATTCCCTTTGGGCTGATAAATGCTGGAGCAACGTTTCAACGGGCTATGGACATAGCTTTCCACGGATTGATTGGCCGAAGTGCTATAGTGTACCTTGATGACATTACAATATTCTCAAAGAAAAGAGAAGAGCACTCGTTTCACTTAAATCAAATTTTTGAACGCTGTCGAAAATATGGCATTTCCCTCAATCCTAAAAAGTGTGTGTTTGCTGTCACAGAGGGCAAGCTGCTGGGTCACATAGTTTCAAAGACAGGAATTTCTATTGATCCAGAAAGAATCAAGGCCATTGAACAAATCCCCTTTCCCCATAATAAAAAAGGGATGCAATCTTTTATAGGAACTATAAATTTTGTTTGAATATTCGTGCCTGATTTCGCTCAAACTGTCAAGCCATTGCAGCAGATGGTGAAGCAAAATGCACAGTTCAAGTGGACAAAGAGTGAAAAGAATGCTTTCAACCAAATTAAGACTACTGTTGCACATGCACCCTCCCTGAAAATCCCAAACTTTGATAAAGACTTTATTCTGTATACATTTGCGTCCGATGATTCAATGGCAGCTGTGCTTATGCAAAAGGAATATGGGGGGGATGAATTCCCAATAGCTTTCATGAGCACTAGTCTTCAAGGGGCTGAATTAAACAACCCAGCCATTGATAAGAAGGCTTACGCAGTATTTAAGGCAGTGAAGCAATTTAGGCCTTATATTTTGAAGAATCAAACCAAGGTAATAGTCCCCTACCCAGCTGTAAGATCCCTTCTCATACAGAAAGAGTTAGGAGAAAGAAGGGGTAACTGGGTAATAGCTCTTCAAGAGTATGACCTTGAATTCAAGCCAGCCTCTATAGTTAAAGGTCAAGGGTTGTGCAAATTGATGACTAAAAGTGGGAACAATGAAGAACAAGCCTGGGAGGATGAGGCCGAATTACATGTAATGGATGTATGTCCTTTGTTTACAGCTCCCGATTCTTGGTACAGAGACCTTGTGCATTACCTGCAGGCAGGGCTGTTACCAGAACATTGGAATTCCAAGCAAAGAAGAGCGCTACGTCTTAAATCAGCATCTTATCAAATTGTTGAAGGAATATTATTTAGAAAAAATTATGACGGGGTTCTTCTCAGATGCCTAGAAAAGGAAGATGCGAAGAAAGTAATGACAGCGTTGCGCGACGGTCCTACTGGGGGACATTATTCAGGAGACACTACATCCCACAAGATCCTTAGGGAAGGTTACTATTGGCCTACGCTTTTCAAAGATGCACACGCACATGTCAAGAAATGTGATATTTGCCAAAGGTGTGGTGGGAGACAAACTAAAGCAGCAGCACCCTTAAAGCCTGTGATGATCACGGAACCATTCGAGCAATGGGGGATGGATATTATTGGAGAAATAAAACCAAATTCTTCCCTCCAACACAAATACATTCTGACCACGACTGATTATTTCACTCGCTGGGTCGAAGCTATTCCGCTGCGCAAGATAAATGAAGACGAAGTCATCAGCTTTCTGCAAGATCATATCATGACCAGGTTTGGAGTTTCAATTCTGTTAGTTTTTGATAATGCTAAGTACTTCTCATCAATTAAATTAACTGCTTTTTCTCATGATAAAGGGATAACATTGCATTATTCTGCTAACTACTGTCCACAAGGGAATGGCCTGGCTGAATCCTTAATAAAAATCTGATTAGAATCCTAAAGAAGACTGTAATAGAAAACTAGAGGAGTTGGCACTCAGCACTACCAAACGCCCTGTGGGCCGATAGAGTCACCCCCAAGTCTGCAATAGGAGTGTCACCTTATACCCTTGTGTATGGGAAAGAAGCCATTCTTCCACCCAACATCATGCTGCCGTCTTCTATTTTAGCCCAAGAGTCTAGTGGGTCGGAGAATGAAGTTTTACAGATGAGGCTATGAAACCTTCTGAAAGCAGAAGAGGCTAGATCTAAAGCCAGAGAACGCTTTAAGCAACAGTAGGAGTTAGTAAAGAGGTGGTTTGACAAACATAAAGCTGGAACAAAAGACTTTGAAGTAGGAGACTTAGTCCTCAAATGGGATCACCCCCATGATGAGAAAGGAAAGCACACTAAATTCCAGCAATTATGGGTAGGCCCTTTTTAGATTGCAGCAAAGCTTGGCCCCTCTACTTACAAGTTGCAGGATCTTCAAGGGTGGGAAGAGAACTTACCAGTGAATGGTTTGGTTCTCAAGCCTTATTTTTCTTGAGTTTCTTGAGTTCTTCTGTTTTGTATATAAATAAGTTGTCTAGCTGTCTTTTGAGTCATGTTTTCCAGTTTGTTTTATGTTTGAGTTTTCTTGGTTGCAATAAAGGGGATAAACTCGGTTGCGTGGAGAACATTAAAATGTTTGGGAATGATAAACACTCTTGGGTTTCAGACTATGTGTTGCTAAAAGAACTTCTTCCAACTTAGCATTTTTCTCAAATAAGTTTGGTGTGCATTGAAGTCCTGCTTAAAACCTGTAAAATAAACCAGATTTGGAGAGTCTGGAGTACTATGTTGAGGCTCCATCCACGTCACATTTAAAATGTCCAAAGGGGCGATAGCAAAAGGATCCAAAGAAAAGAGCAAGGTGAACAGTATATTAAATATAAATGATCCCGTGCCAAGAAGTGAATGCCAAAAGGAAAATGAGAGTCAAAGAACTCCTATGAAAAACATCATACATCAAAGCAAATTCTGAATCATAAGTACTAAATTGCCGAAAGATCCTCTCCGTCCGTGAGCTTAAACTTGAAATACACCACTCACACAAAAGGACACTATGGGATAGAGGATCCTGAATTAAAATTCAGTAAGAAAGGCATGCAGGAGGACTCAGATGAAAAGGACAAAAGTCCAAAAGCACAAAAGGTGCTAAAAGGGCATGGGAATGAGGAACAAACGAATATTTCTATTTACCAGGTGCTACAATCTTGTGGTGTCCAAGCTATCAGCTACCTGAAGACAAAGGTAATAATGAAACTCATCCTCTGGCCTCAACAGAGTTATCTGGACTTGAAAATTTTGGTTTCCACACTCCCAAATTGGACTATCATCAATGATTAAGGGTACACACTCCTGTCATTTGAGAAATCCAGATAGCTGAAAGAATTTAATAGATGCATTTGCTATTAAACAATGTGTCACTCAAAGATTAATCGCCCAGAGATCTAGGTTCACTAGGTAATTGCCAATTGTTGCAGCTGCAACAAGTTTCCCCAAATTTCTTAAATTTTGGGCCCCTCATGATTTTGCATTGTTTTAATCGTTGGATCCCTTGAGTTCTGGTCACATTGTAATTTTAGACGATTGTAAAAGCTTAACTTTCACTCAAGATTCGAATGTTGATTGTGTTAGGAATGTATGGTGAGTCGCAGATGCTAAGTCTGTTTTCTCTTGTTGATCGAACCAAATGTTCTCTATTGTGGGTCGCAGTTGTGAGTTTGCTTGCTGGTCGATCGAATTAAGTCTCTTTGTTTTGTGTCGCCGTTGCGGAAGCAAAATGGGTTTCTGTCCGTTGTTGAGTTCAAAGCTGTCTAACCCCTTAAGTTTTCTTGTGATCGGGCATCATTTTATGTTGGATTGGAAGCTATAATATTTTTCCCTTCTGCCATTGCGAATGGCCGAGCGGTTTGGCGTCCGAAGTGCAAAGTGTTCCGGATTCCGATTTGAAAGTTTCTTGTCAGATGGTCGCGCCTCTTAGTATTTTTCCTTCCACCATTGCAGCTGGGAAAGTACTTCAGCCACCAAAGCGTAAAGCTGTCTGATTTCCGACTGAGGCTTTTGTCTCCCGCCCGAGTTTCACATCATTTTAGCACTTGTCTTTTCGCCGTTGCGGATGGGAAATCCATTTGGTATCCGACGTCAAAGTCACCCGATCTCTAATTAAGTTTTCCCGCCCACAGCTTTGAATCGTGCCTCTTAGTCTTTTTCTTTCCGCCGTTGCGGCTGAGCCAAGCCTTTGACTTCCGATGTCAGTATCCTTCCGAATTTCGCCGTGGTGCACCAGGCCATTTTTGTGGAATAGTCGTTTCAGTTTGTATAATCTGCCACTTTTTTTTATAACACAATTCCAAATGGATAATACATGTGGATTAAATACAGGTGTGCGTAAGGATCTGATGCGTGAAGATGTAGAAGAACAGTTTGGTAAAAAATCGAAACGACACCGACCAGATCACTGAAAGGGCCCTCGAAGCGGAAGACGAAGTCAATAACGCTAAAGGCATGAACCTGACTGCTGGTCCTTTACTAAAGAATCATGAGTGCATACAGACAACTGAGAAGAGTACGAAACGCTGGGGAGACCGAAAGGTCATGCGTTGAGGGGAAACCCAAGCGATTTACTATTTTGTTTAAATACTGAAAAGTTAGAGGTGACAGGGACTTTTTCCCTGGAATAATTTGTAAACCATTTGCTTGTAAGTGGAACTATTTCGTTTTACGAACAGAAACTGCAACTTTTGCCTGCTGGAGAAAGCAAAATGTGGAATGTATCAATGTGATTAAATGAACAATGTTGAAGGGGAACTATTTCCTTTTCAGCTGTGTTTCATTAACTGTGAGAGTGTTTGACTTCTTGAACCTATGTTCTTGTTGAATTTTCTTCAGTATATTTAGTGATGTTTTCCACTGTGAGTAATAAGTGTTGTTCATAAAACGATTGGCTATCTGGTTGTTTAAATATCTTTAATTATTCATGTGTCTTGAAAGAAGTATCAGCTATCTGTAACTCTTCATAATGCATGTACAAAATGTATTACTCACTTATGAATGATAATTCTGCTCCCTAGGGATAGTTTAGGTAGTTAGTTTATTTTCTTGTTATATGTGATTTGGATGCTTGTGAGCCTTAAGACGAGAGGTAAGAACCTGCGCATCACATTGTGATTGCTCCTTGCATTTTTATCGCCCTGCATTGTTAATTAGGCACGTGCATTTCATAATTTAAGTCAAAATTACAAAAAACTCGGTGGACCAGGCCGTAACCGGTAAAGCCTTTGTTTTGTACTTGACCTACGGTAGCCGGACCGCAAACCGGACAGATTCCCTATACCAAACAGTCAGTGGGCTAGTTGGGAACGTTGATTGGGGAGAATCCCTTACTGTTGCTGCCTGCGAATTTCCAGGACTCAAGAGAGGGTAAGATGATAGCTAAAATAAATTAGAAATAGGGAACAACTGAAGTATTGGAGTCGAAGAAGATGGAGAATCCAAGATCGTAGGCTCAAACGAAGGTACCGGAAAGAGAGATAAATGTCCATATACAAATGATCACCAGAAATATACAAGGTGGATCCAACATGTGTATAACTAATGTAACTATCATGGTCGCACACTATGCAAAAAAGGAACCTTGTGAAATCTAAAGGAGTCATGGATACAAATGAACAACATGGATCCATGCTCAATAATCGATCATAGCCACAAGAGTACCAGGTGGATCTATGTCTCAGCACATGTCATATGAAGTGTGATCAGGTATTGCAAAACTCAAGAAATAGAAAAAGATGATGATGCTACTATTGACCCAAGGTATTCAATCCAAACTTCCCAAAGGTACAAATCCTAACCATGCAAATAAAGGTTTTGACATTGAACATGGGGGAAACCGTTTGATTATATATCATTGATGAGAACCGTTAACAAACGTGTTGGAAACCACCATTAATGAAAATGGTCCCCAAGGTACCTAGTAAATTCTAACAAGTGTGAATAAATGGTCTTGAATTCGAACACCTAAACAATCCATTGAGGAAGGAACACTAAGGTATTCTTGCTACCTAATAGCGAAGTAAATTGCCACTGATGACTACAACCCCCAAGGTATTTCCATAAACTCTAAATCTCATTCCCAGATAAAGATGTGTTGAATTCGATAGGAAGAGATTCGTTGGAAGGAAGGAATTAAGGCATCCTCCATCATCCAACACGAGGTAAATCAGTGATTGATTGGATCTAGATCTGGTACAAATATTTGCAGCACATACCGCTAAAAGACTTGATGTAATGAACTGATACCAAGGAATGGCCAACAAAAAAGGTCAAGGAAATTGCAAAATGGTCGATAAAGGTTTTATCCTTTAAAAATGAGCACGACACAATAGTGACTTAGGAATCTTTTTGACACCAAGGGACCAACAATATAAAAATTTAATGTAGGAGACATTGAAAGATTCTCAAAATAATTGGAAAAGTAACCAACTAGAGGAGTAATAACTCTAATATCATACTTAACCATAAGGCAAAAAGATAGAAACCAACAATTGATAGACTCAAAATTGGTGCTTTGTTCAAGGAAACAAGACTTGTTTCCATGGTATAAAAGACATTTGAATTAACTCCCATTTCCTTCTTTATTGTAAACGTTTAACGAGTCCAAGAAAGAAAAGTCAGGACCTTCTTCATTGCTGACAAGCTCAAAGAAGATATAGAAGAATGCTTGATAAAGAATCGATTTGTGGATTTTATGAGCCTGAATTAGTGGTTGCTTGGCAGAGTTTTTGCAATTTCGAGAGTCTGAAAAATCCAAAGAAGACTCTAGGGGGGAATTTTTTGTAAGGTTAGTCTCCAAAGTCCTAAAAAGTATAAAACAATCCATAGGATAACTCTCTCAGCTTAGGAGAACTAAGGTATTCCTTTTTTGTGGTTAGTCAGTAAGGTTTGGAAAAGAGTTAAACTATCACAATAGCAGCACTCCTTGAAAAGCAAGCATAAATCCTTAGTTTAATGAACGTGAAGGAAATCAATATCACTCAATGATTTTTTTCTTAAGTTTTAGAGAGCATGAAAATGGCATAAAGAATGCTCAAATTCTTTTTCATGGTTTAAACCAGGACATGAAAAAGAAAAAGTAAGCTCAAGAAGGTTCCTTTTTCGTAAATTTAGTCCTTCAGGACCGAAAAAGTGATAAACCTATACCTGGAAATACTCTTCTATCCATAGACAACTATAGTATTCATTTTTCTTAAGTAATCCACATGATATGGAAAAGGGTTAAACCTATACCAATGTCTTTTTCCTTCACATCTTTTAACGAGTTTGAAGGGACAAGTGAACTCAAAAATATAGTCATGTTTAGGGAGTCAGACCGATGCTTAAAGGTAACTCCATATACCTTTCCTGTGATGTTTTAATGAGCCCAAAAAATTCAACTCGTGGCCTCCTTACTATTTTTAACGATATTGAAGGAAAGTAGGAAGAATGCTCTAAATGCGAGGAGACGAGTGTCATAGGCACACATAACTAGTTCTAAGAGTGAGGAACAAGACTACACATAGTGCAAGGAACATGAGCAAGATAAGGAAACTTAGGTAACATGTCCTATAGGTAAAAGGTGTCAAGTTGCGATGACAAAATGATATAAGGCCAAGCGATGATGAGAGCAAAGATGAGGGCTTATATAACAAGCTAAAAGCATGGAATCTAGCATCAAGCTCATAAGCACAGGAAGGGTGTAATAAAATGAGATTACATGTTGAAAAAAAAAGGCAAGGCCAATAAACAGTTGTGAATCCAACTAAGAATTCTATCTCCAAGAAACAAATATATCAAGATCATGTTCATAAGAAGAGATCTGATACATGTCACTTTGGTAGAAACATTTGCAATTTTTCTATATTTCACAAAAGGCATAGTCAAGGCATATTCAACCGAAGAAGACTCTATAGTGCCAAGTCCTGAGGATTTATAATTAGTACGATCAACCTCAAGAAGAAAGATAAAGTCAACATAGTTGATACGGTCTGCATGAACAAACTCAACATCACCAGAGTCAAAAATTCTACAAGAACGATCAAACTCATCAGGATCACTGACTTATTATTTGATTGGAGAGTCCAGAGACTCAACAATGCTAACATAGGAGAATCGATCATAGAAGGATCAGACTCACTAAGAAAGTCAGGGATGGGCTTAATCACAACTAAGTCAACATCCATAAGAATATTAGATTGTATCATAGACTCTAGGAAGACTTCATTCAAAGGAAGTAGACCATCATAGATAGGACACATGTCTAAACATTCAATTGGATCAATAGGCCAGTGGAAAGCAGGCTCCAAAGTAACCAATGGATAGATCACCTGATCAACTACTGGGACCAAGTCCCAAGAAGGTAAGAATGAATCCATAGGATTCTTCTTAGTAGCAATTGGACACGAGGGATATGAGGACACATAATTCACCTGTGGTGGGGAAGTGTCTACCAAAACATTGGGAATTAACAAAGGAAATACTTGGTCTAAGTTGGGTAAGAAGAGGGATAAACAAGTGTCAGTTGATCGATAGTGACAATGCTTTCATTATGAGGAAAGTACATCACACGAAAGAGCATAGACACCACAACTTTCCTATCACATACATAATCACTCCCAAGGAGCATATTGAAGTCTAAGGGGTCCCCTATAACCATAAAATCAACTAAGATAGTCATCCCACCCAAAGTAATACGCGTTTGAGTAAGAACTCCCAAAGTTTGACTAGGTATTCTATCAAAGGCCAGTGGTTGATTAACAATTGACACGAGGATGGGAGATCCCATACCTCTCCAAGCAAGCGCGAATAAAATACTAATAGAGGATCTTTTTGTTGGTACTGCACCCACTACCCTGGAAAATTTGCATTTTTTAGGGCCCCCCTTTAATTTCTTAGTTTTTGATCTTACTTAGACCTTTCTTCGCTTTGAAAGTTGTTGTTCATGTCTTGGTTTTATTTTGATTAAGCTGAAGGAATTTTACGTTTTATACCAAGAATGAAAATTCTTTTGATCTAATGTGTCAGATCCATTTTGGTATTTTAGCAAACATAGCAGAGACTTTATGCTTTTCCTTCTGAGGTTTTTTAAGTTGACTTAATGATGATATTTTGACTCAACGTGTCGAAACATTTCCTAGTTTTTTTTCGATACAACAGAAAAATTATCCCTTCCCGTCCAATTATTTACCATTGATTTTGGCATTGTTTTGATCCAATGTGTCAGAAAAGTGTTTGTCATTCTGTCGATGCAGTAGAGAGGGTTTTTTTTTCATTCATGGTCTTTTGGCTGACCTTACGCTCAGGGAGTATTTTCAACCTTGGTCAGAAATAATTCTGATTTCTAGCTGATCCTGTCAGCAGAGTCATACTTTTGAAGCCGATGTCAAGTCGTTTCTCCATAACTAACTGACTATTGTAGCTAGGTATCTCTCTTATCATCAATACGTTCGATTTCCTTCTTAGTAATTTTGTCGATGGGAATTAATCGGGTGCTTTTGGTATCTTTTTCCGATAGTGTCGGTTATGTTCTTGATTTTTCACCAAGGAAGGCAGTAGACTTGAGGTTTTGTTTCCGATTCGTCATTTCCACAATGTCAGATATTTATGCAATCGCATTGGTGGGTGGTTTTTTCTAGGAAGAACCGATAGTTGTGGTGAAGTTGTGGTTTTTTGAGCCGCTGCGGTCAAGCGGTTTTTCATCTCTCCTACTGGCAAGGTGTTTAGCCGATGAGTTTTTCATCTGGGCACCAAATAGCATTCCTTCATGTACGTGCATCGTAATTAAATCATAAACCACATTAAGTTTTTTCCCTATTTATTTCCTATATATAGCCTTTGGGTTTCATTGTGGTTTGTCATGGTCTGATTACAAGCGGTAAAGGTTTTTAAGGATTGTGGAGGTAACCCATTTTGAGCGTCCATTACGATTTTGGGGATTTTACATCTGGAGCTTACGAATCCTTTGACGCCATGTTTTAAACAGACTTTGAGATTTTCCTTCCAGGTAGGATATAATCTTTGTCACACCTCTCTTTTGATTGGTAGGATGGTTTGTATTATGACCTATTATGGCTCGATAAGTGGCACTATTAGGTTTTAGAGATAGGTTTGTCACGTTTGTCATCATTTTTAAAAGCCCTCTCCTCATCCTTTTGATTTGTCTTTAGCAAGATTTTCAACTCATCTGTCTAGCTTACTCTGGTCATGGTATTATTTTCTACCTTCCCCAGTCATTTCCTACCCTGTCGTTCAGACATGGTTTTCTCACAACCCTAGGTGCATAATGATGAACCTTGGATGGCTCGAGTTTTGGGTCGACCATTCCTTACCTGGTTATTATCTGCGATGATAGGGGTTTGTGAGGCCTTAAGCCATGAAATCTGTGTGTTCTTTTGGTTTTCCACCTCGTCTCCTCATCGAAAGTGTTGGCCCTGGTGGTCGGCGCCATGGCATCATCGCGTTTTGCCTCCAGGTTTTTATCTCGCGGGCCGTAGGTCTCATAGAGGGGGAATGCATTGGTATTGAAGGTTTCTTTGGTTGATACCTTGGATTGTGCTTAGGGAACGATAAGGTTTATGCTTATGGTGCCTTAAACAAATCTTGCATGTGAACTAGGGTTTTTTTGCCCATTTTTTTACCTTACATTAGGTTTGGCTTTTTGGTGGTGTGCGAGGTTTACATGCAAAGTTGTTTTCTCATGGATAAAGATGATATGGTAAAATAAATATTGGTTAATCTTTTTCTATGAAGGAATGATTTGTCAACAAAGTAATATATTTTGCAGTAGTTTTTCATTTTTCTTATATACATAAATGCATGTGGTTTATTAGGGATGCTAAGACATGTTTTGGTTTTTTTTTGTACATCCTCGATCTGCATCAAATACCATGCCCAAGAGAGGTAATAAGAAAGCTAAAGTTTTTGAGGAAGAATCAGACCTAGAAGTCATGCCTAGGGTTGAAATAATTTATGAAGACACAAAATCAGTTACCGGATCTGAGTCGAAATTCAAGTGGGGGTATATATACCATATGCTCTAGGATCAAAAGGTTCCAGGAATAGGCCTGGAAGATTTACCCTTGTTTGGAAACATATTAATATCAAGGATTACAAAAGTTTCCATGCGACCATAGCTATTTCCTTGCTTCGAGGTGATTGGTTGGATTCTGTCTAAAGCAGACACAGGAAGTATGATCATGTATAATGTGGAGGACGAAGGTTTTACTTCTTTTACCCTTGCATTCATAGCCAAAGGCTATGGATTTCCAGTCTCAGAAGTCAGTATGACACATTATTGGATAAATAGAAGGACTATTGATTATGTTGGATGCGCAAAAATGATGATGACAGAAGGGAATTCATTCCAACCAAGGGAATCTGGGGAATATGAAATCGCCAGTCTACGTACTCCATCTAGACTTGTAGCACTGATGCTTAACTGGATTTTTGGCAGGGCTGATGGAATATTTTATAAGATTGGTTGGATACCATTGATGTACCATGTGACCATGGAAGGTACCATTTTCAACTGGTATGATATAGTAGCAAATAGTTTGTCTTCCTGTATAACTGCAACATAGGAGGGTTTTCTCCTGTGTAATTCTGAGTTCTGCATGGGATCATTTTTTATTGACTGTATACTCTTCCTACATCCATTTTAAAAGCTAAACTGTAGTTGGAAGGAGGGAAAATAACCTATTTACTCTGCATACCAATTGTTATGGGCTCACATATATCATAGCTCATACAATCTCATCTGTGAATAATTCCTAATACTACTTTTTCCTTGAAGAATGCAAATTCATGTATGAGGGTGCTCACGACGTTATAATGGAATATGGAGATTATTAATTTCATTTCTAAAGAGGGAACCTACTTGAGGATGTATGGAGGAACCAAAGCCCCTTCGCTACTTCTGAAATATGCAAACGATTATATTGTGCATAAAGAAGTAGTAAGACAAAAAAATCTGGATGGTTTCAGGAGTTTTCGTTTTGATATGAAGAATTCGGTCTTCCCACCACTACCTTTCTATGTTGGCAGTTATAAATTTTCCAAAGTTAAAGGCGCACCAAATTTTGTGAAAGATCTGGAAATGTTCCATTTTGGTGAAAAGAATTTTCACAGATATGATGCTCAGGGTAAGGTGGTTGTACACCGTGCACTTATTAAAGTAAATGTTACAAAGAGAAGCTTCATATGTCTTGGGGTGTACCAAAACATACATCTTTGACACTAGAAATCAATATTTTACAATATGCAAGAGAAACCAAACATCTAACACTAAGGGATATCAAGTCATACCTTGTTCTAGATGGTTGAAGTAGATCCTTGTTGAGCTTTCCAATTCACGCTTGTATTAGTAATTCG
Source organism: Pseudotsuga menziesii (assembly GCA_001517045.1). Classification (NCBI taxonomy): domain Eukaryota; kingdom Viridiplantae; phylum Streptophyta; class Pinopsida; order Pinales; family Pinaceae; genus Pseudotsuga; species Pseudotsuga menziesii. The sequence goes on along the minus strand of LPNX010852746.1, from coordinate 142,515 downwards.
CTCTCAACAACAACAAACAAGACAAGCATGCTATATAATAGTGTGTCAGACCTACTTTAGCATATATATTTAATGATGCATAAACAATTAAACATATCCATGGATTCAATATTCATATTCAATTGCACATAATTGGACAGGAAAAGATATTTCTATTAATAAAATCAAAGATTACAATAGTGACAACCTCTGTCAGCATGTCTACGAACTGGAGATACCAAGTCCTCCACCTGGGACTCCACCACCTCAATCCTCCATCTCTCAATAGCAAGCTCACAAGAAAAGGAAAGCTTGGAAAGAACAAAAAGTGCTCCAAAGGGACAAAGGGATGCAGGCTCAAGTATATGCAAACTATGGAAAAAATGGACTATAGTTTACTTTCTCTTCAATTCCTCCTGTCCAATGTATCAAAGGGGTTCCTTATATAGCACTCCAAGAGGGTAATGGAGGGTCGAATCCAAGCGTTCTCAAGGAATTTGGAAGGCCAAGAGTCAAGTTATTCATACTTCTATAATGAAAACTCCAAAAACATTTGGACTTATGCACACATCCCGATGTACGCGGGTTTGAGGTCAAAATTTGCGTGTACACACAAGCATGGGATTAAAAGTCATGTACAATAATAAACAGGGGTTTTTAAGGGATGAACTTGGATCATCAAAGGATAATATGAGTCCATGGGTTCTAAAGATTCTGTAGAGAAATAGGGAATGCCATCAATATGTGATCAACCATGTGTGGTAAAATCAGCTATAACAGTAAAATTTGAGTACTCTGATCATTTCGACAAAGAGGAAGAAGTACATCGGAATGCTTGTAATTTGACTTCCCTAAACAAGCGTCTCAAGAAGAAAATCACAGTCAAAGGAGGAAAAGGTAGCAGCAGTAGTACCTTCGAACGAAAAAGACAGAAATAAGAAGTTGCAAAGAGAGAACAGGAAGAAGCAACACAAAGGTTAGTAGAATATGCAAAGAAATTGTTGGTTGAAGAGGAATAGAGGGAAAAGGAAGAAGAGGAAGCTATTAGAAAGAAGGAAGAAGCAGAGAGAATACATAAGGAGTCAGTTGAGCGCAGAAAATAAGAAGCAGAAAAGATAGTTGAGGAACTGAGACAAAAATAAAATTAAAGTCAAGGTAGGGAGAATCAGGAGCAAAATACTACTCCAGATAATCCATAAATCTTTCCTTCCACTTCAGGAGATATAGCAATAGGGGGTCACCTCCCTATTGATGAGTTAGGGTTTGTACCTTTCACTCCATATAAGAAACATGCAGTTGCTCAGCTAGATAAAATATTATTTGACCCTAAATAGAAAACCATCATTTGGATATCTGAGAAGATGCTGAAAGTGGGTACCCAGCCTGAGGTAGCCACAGTTACTGAAAAAACTATTGTGAAAAATGTAGACAAAGATCCATAGCAAATGGCCTCAAATGGTGTTGCAACTGCACAGGCGAATTCTTATAATGTTAGCAAACTGAAAGGATAAGTTGACCAATACAAGGACAAAATGGCACAAATGAAGGAGACCCTAAGGAAAGAACAAGGAGAAGGCCGAGAGGAAAAGAGGAAGTATGATTCCACCCTTTCAGATTTAGAGAGGCTCCAGGAGGCCCACCAGATCTTGGAAGCATAAAGGGATGCCTTGGTATTGTCAAATACCATTATTAATGGAAAAAAGAAAGACTTGGAAGGAAAAATTTCAGGGTTAGAAACACAAAGGGCCACAACTGATACACAAGCAAAGGAGTTAAGGACCTAAGTTGCAAAACTGGAGGCACAAAATAGATCTTTGGAGACTATTTTAAAGGCAGAAAAATGAGCAAAAAATGGATATCAAGCCTCTTTGAGAGCACTTCCTCTTACTCAGAAGGAAAATATATCAAGTGCATTTAAAAATCACAGAGGAATTCTACAAGACTAAGCAATCAAAGGCCAGACTACAAGAGATCTCGATAATATCCGTTGACTTCAAAACAAGAACTCAAGAAATTGCAGAATTCAACCAAGGTCAACTGACTTGGTTGGATACTATTGAAGCCTCAAATGTGTATGTTGTTGGAATGGGTTCCTAGGCTCACAACATAGGGGGAAAACCCAGCCAAAGGATTCAAATAATCCTACGCAAGTATTATCCTATCCTCAAGATGTTTGGTGTGGTTAACACCCACAGATATTTGGCCTCCACTGGAACTCTTTGAGTCAGTGAATTTTGATCCAATAGGATCAGTCTTCCTATGAACGAAAACGAGGTATTGGATGTCTGCAAAACTACAGCTCTACCTAGAAAAGAAACTTAAACTAAATTGAAGCTATACTAAGGATATGTGTTTTTTTAGTGCAAATTAACTTGATTTGGAAAAACAAATAAGTATGTCCATCAATTTAACAGAAACGTGAAAGAGATTTAAGAACTTCTCCACTCAAATTACCATTGATTAATTGGAATTGATTAACAATAAGTTAAGTATTCAGAACATTCAAGATTAACTTGTGACTAAAATGTTTATTGAAAAATTAACATTTATTATAGTATTTGTTGTAGAATCATTTGCAAAAATAGATAAAAGTTTTAATTAAAGAAATTCATTTAAAACTAATACACAGATCATAAGTGTAGAAAAACCAGAACTGTAGATCAGTACTTATAATTCTCAAATGAGTTAGATAGTGACAATGAATAATCTGCAAAGGAGAAATCAATATTTATCAAATAAACTTGACTAAATAAACAAAAAGAGATTCAAGAATAACATAGCTATATTAATAAAAGGTCTGCAAGAAATTACAAACTCTATATTAAACAGAGTATCTTCAATCCTTCGTGCTGATTTCTCTCTCCCAAAAATTCCCCCCTATGTACAACAATTGTCTCTGTTTAAATAGGCAAAAGGGACCATAACCATTTCCAGAATTAGCTCCCACAGCTGGATGCAACAGAAGTATCTGGAAAATTCTGGCTCGAACGGGCCCAAAAATATCCTATCTCCTTCACCATTTTCAAAAACGGCCTATGTGTAGGGGCAAAATACCCCATTTGGGAAGTGCGTTTTGAACAGAACCATCTAATTCTTCATGGATCGGTGGAAAGTTGAGCCCAAAATTAGCCTCTCCCAACTGATGCATGATCCATTCACTTCTTCCTTCCAGCTGTAGATAATTTGTAAATGAATTAGATCGCCAATTTCTTCATCCGATTTAATCTCTTCATTCTGTCAAATCTCCACTTTTAAACCTGGACGTTAAAATATCAAACACGAATAAAATTTGTGCAAATAGCTTGAAAAAGGGAATGATAACTCACTAAATATAAATGAATAAGATAAGGGATTAAAGAATTTTCCATGTTCTATTTTTCCATAATACAGGAAATGGAATGTGGGGAAGGAAATCTTGAATTTGAAAAATCATGTAAACAAATCAAAATTGGGAAAAAAACAAAGATCAAAACCAAATAAAAACCCTAAGTGAAAAATGAAATTACCAAAATTTACGGACAAATCACATTAAAATATAACCTAAGATAAACTTAAGGTTCAAAAAATGCAACAATGAAAATATGAAAAAAAAGCAATTTCCGCAATCCCCATCCCGCATTGTTGGTTGCGAGTTGCGGAAATGTTTTATTAAAAATATGAAAATGTTACCTCCCGGAATCCCCATTCTACATTCTGCATTGTGGGTTGTGGGATGCGGGAATAATGTTTTAAAAATGGAAAAGTTAGACCTTCCCGCAATCCGGCAATCCGCATTTGCGAATTGCGGGAACATTTAAAACTTAAACAATTAAAATCAAATGTCCCGCATCCGCAAAAATGCATAAAAATAGTTGGGAAGGTTGGAAAATTGCAAAGTTTTTTATTTATTGAAGGAAGTAATGAGATAACAATAGATAAAAACCTAGAAATTATTTATGAAGAAAATGCAATACAAAACCCTAAACCTAGAAAAAATAAAAACCATTTACAATTTAATTCTTAAGAAAATAAATGTTGGAAACAAGTTACTTATATAGGAAAAGAATAACTCCTATAATATAGGAGAGTTAATGAATTCCATAAATAGGTTTCTAACATAATAATTTTCCTAGAAAAAGAATAATAATATTTCCTTTTGCACAATAATAAATGAAAATTCTTTTAAATTGCAAAATGGAAACAAAATCGAAGATATATTTTTGAAATCAAATTAGCTTATTGAAACTAAAAGAATTATCCATGATCAAACTAATTTCACATTTGTGAATGTTGAATTTTAATCCCACAAATTTCTAAATAATCATAAAACCAAATCTCATAGAAATTAGAGAATTTAGGATTCAAACAAACTAAAACATGTGTTCTTTTAATTTTCATAACATCCAATTGTGTATAAATTTAATATATGTACACAAGTTAAGTTAATTAAAGTCAAAAAATAACCATGAATATTTAAAAGATTTCAATAAGCTTAAACTAAACATTAAAAATATTAAACTATTATAAGCAAATAATGCAAAGACTAAGATTATTTACAATATTTACATTATGATTCTAGGCATGCATATGTGAAAATAAAACTCTATTAAGATGAAATATCAAATTAATGCAATATCCAAAATCATGAGAGAAGAAATGATAAGATCGATCACAACTCAAGAGTGAAGGTAATAACCAACCATCATCTTGAATTATCAGTTTGTGCAGTGAAGACCAAACCTAGGTGGGGAATGTGAAAGATAACATAGTAAGTTAAAAACTAAGATCATAGAACCAACTCAAATGAATAAAAGAGAAGATATAAGCTAGAGATCAGTAAAATGGAAACAGTCTAAATAATACCAAAGATCTAAAATGTGGGAGAAGAGTTGCGAGTGTGTATTTCACAAACATACACATCCTTTTTGCAATCCACAATCCGCAATTGTGGGTCGCGGGTTGCAAAAACGCAAGACACAAACTCATTATTCAAACACTTTCCACATCCGCAACCCACATTTGCGGGTTGCAATTTGCGGGGATGACAAACCCCAATTTTTGAAGAAAACTTTCGCACCCACAATCCAGATTTGCAGGATGCAGGTTGTGGAACGGAAAAGCTTCAAATGAAAAACCAAGCTCCCACAATCTGCAATGCGGATTGCGGGTTGCGGGAAAGGCAAACATTTAGGAAAAATTAACTCTTTCCGCAACTCACAAAAATACATAAAAATGCATAAACTTTCAAAAGGGAAAATCGTTAACTAAATCCAATTATGTCAAAGGTAAGAATGCATGCAAACATGATGAACAACCCTCAAATTTGACTAACATTACCTTTGCATATAAAAATTGGGGGCTCCCATGTTTTGAATAAAACATGGGATCTGCTGTAGCTACAACAAATGGCAACTGGCTGGGAATAACCAGTTATCTCTGAATTAGAAATGTATATAAAGGGGTGAAAGATGAGGCTTTTACCAAGAATAAAACTTCCCCTAAAACATGTGTACCACATTAACAAGTCAACCTTTTAAAGATTTACCCAGCTGCAATGGATATTTTAATACTTCCCTTCTAACTATCACTGAAAATGTAAAGACAAACATTGATTGATTAGATTTCCAACAAAATATGTTCTTCATTGAAACACGCTCTAAACGAACAATTCGTGATGACTAGGAGATGTTATATTAATGTTTTACCTCTGATACCACAGGCATGGAACTGCTTCCAGCAAGCGTCTATAGCCTCGATCGGGTTACCTTTTAACCCAATAAGTTATTTTTATCCCATCCACTAGTTAAATATGTGAATCTTATCAATCCTTGTTAAAGATTTGCATCCTTTGAAAGAATCTGGAAATCATTGTCCCGATTTGGTGGCAATGTCATTCACACAAACTTACAGATAATGAGCAGGCTGGCTCGTGATGAGACCCCTCGTCTTGCAACTGTTTTTACGTCTACAAGCCAGTATCTTGTCTTGATGACCAGATATTAATAAAGTCATTCCATAAGAAGGTATGATCATGAACAGGCCAGCATGTAATACGACCTCCTGTTTCTCAACTTCCTCCTAGAGATGTTAAAGAAGAGGATTGGGCTACGTTTAATGTTAATATCATAAGAGATTACTTAATGGGTGGGGAATCCACTATAATCCTTAAGAGATTTGGATGGCGTTAAGAGGTTTGAGATGATAACAATGCAAGCCCCACTCATTTGCTCGTGAAGAAGGATCCAAGTAGAACATAATGCAGAAATTAGTTAAAATAGATTAGTGTATTGATTTGTGATAATAAAAAGGATAAAAATAATCAATGCAACTAATTTTATATATGAAGGTGAGACTTATAAAGCGTTCTACCACGGATAAAGGGATAGCCCTAGGCTTAGAAAATCAGCTTGAACATATCTATTTATATATAAGACTTCAAAAGATGTAGGCTTGGAATGACTAACTTGCCCCATAGTATCATTAACTAAGGATCGGATTTTAGAAAAGATTGATAAATAAAACATGATTCAAAATAAAGAACTGTCGAATAATTGGAATCAATTTTTTGATGATTAACATTTCAACCTTTTTCCCCAATGCAAATTATTATCAAACTAAGAAATCCAATCCTAGTCAAACAATTTGAAAATGAAACAAAAAGTGATCTAATAAAAAACAAATATAAAGCAAACAAGGACTTATGATCACAACTAACATCTCATGTGGAAGAATATGTGTTTAAATTTTTGTCATAGAAAAATATTTTGTTCGTCATAGGTGTGATAAATAGTGGATTGTATCAATTCATAAATTGTACATAATTATTTGAATTGATTATAGTTGTATTTGTAAAATAATCCCTTAAATTTAATTATAGAATCTTTAGAAATTTGATTAATAGTATTACTCACCACATGAGATATTGAGTCAATTGAAGCCCTTTTAAGTTAGAAACCTAAATTAAAAGAAATGTTAATAATTGTAAAACTAGGCCTTAAGAAATTGTCTCATGTGAACAAAAGAGAGATTTGTTTGCCGTGTTTGTAGAATCAAAGGAATTTGTTATTGTAAAGATAATAACTATATCAATTCACATATGAAAATGTATTGAATCTATAAATTGAATTGATTATAATAAAAACTCTTATAATAAATTTATTATTCTTCAGTTGAGGAATCACAATCAACATTGTTATTTGTCACATAAAGTTGTGTAGGACAATAAGGCCTCCCTTATTAAAAACTATGTACAAAAAGAAACCAAACTAAATCGTGTTCAATTTGCGACAAAAATATGTAAAAACCTTCATTTTCAAGTGCATGTCTAGGAAAGATCAATATTCGGGTGACATGAAGATATTATAATTTTAATTACTTTGTCTCATGTCAAAATGTTCTTTCTCTTCAAACTTGGAAAATAATCAATTCAAAACATTTCATGACAAGATCATTATGATTTAAAATTAAAGAGATAATTCAAACATGAATTCCTTGAATGGATAATAAGCGAGAGCATAAATAAAGTGATAAGAAAATACTTCCCTCAATGCATCTGAAGAAGCGTCATTTCCAACTTTGACTTGAATTGTTGTCACAAATATTTTATTGAAGAAAACCAAAAGAGTAAACTAAATTATTTTTAAAAAAATGATAAAACTAATCTATTCTATACCTACTCCTACACTACTCTAAAAAAAATAAAAACTAAGTATAATCAAATTTCTAATGCAACCATGAAAGCATATGGAATCCTACAAAAAGGAAGAAATGAATAATTAGAAAGCATGACATGAATTCTTGCAAATAAAAATGAAAAAGAATGCATTAAAGAAAATAAGATGAAATTTATGTACAAATAAAGAGAATGGAACCTTACCATCTTTATATGCAAATAAGGAAAACAGAGTTTCACCGTAATGATGAAATCTTGCTAAGAAAAAATTCTCAAGCCAGTAAAAAACCCAATCATGGTATGTACAATGAAAATCAAAAGAATGACAAAAAAAGTTTGAAAGACTTATGCAATGAAATGAATTGTTTGAAAGAAAATCAACATTAGTATTATAAGAATTCAAATCTTCCTTTTGAACAATTTTCTCCTTAGAAACATTTTCTCGAATAAGATCAGGAAAATCAAATCCAATTTGTTCTAATTCTTTAGCATAACAATCATCATAAATTGGTTGATTAAATTGGAATTTTTCAAAGAGGTCAAATTGCCTTTGAGTATTTACTTGAGAAGAACTAAAGATATGAGAAGTTATAAATGTAGAATGAGTATCATTAACTTTCTCATAAGAATCTTCTCCATCAAGTAATTGATTGTAAGAAGAAAATGTGTCTTTATTGAATGATGGATCATAAAAGGAAAAAGTATGAAAATAATGATTAGAAATAGTATTCATTTCCAGCAAAGAAGAATGACAAGAAGACATAGATTGATGACGAGGATAAGAATCTTCTTGGTTGTCTTCATGCATTTCATAATTAATTTGTACCTCTTTAAGACTTAACAATGGAGAATTAGAATCTGAAATATATGATTGAATGTCATTGTTATCAAATAGATCATGGTACATAGAAAAATATGAAGAGGAAATAAGCACATGAAATTCATCTGTTTGTAGAATATTTTCAGATCGAGATTCCTTAAGAGGGATTTTCTCTTCAAAAGAGATATGTATGAAAGGTTTCAATTCAGAATCTTCTTCTTCTTGTAATTTAATATCATCATTTTGTGAAATATGATCTCCTACAGAATTACTTAAGTCACAAAATGGTAATTGGGAAAACATATCACAGATTTCAGAACAATTAGTTGATTCAAGATCTAGTAAAGTATGAACAGAATAATAAATATCAGGATCTTGAAGCTCTTTACTTATGCTAGAAGAAGATGGTTCAATATTATGATTAGAACTATTCTCTTGTACTTTAGAAGAATCTTCTATAGAAAAATGATCTCCTTCATGATCAGTTATTATTTCATGTACACTAGACATGGAAATATCAACATTTAATTCATCTGAATCATCATACTGATTATGACCCATTTCTAAAAAAGAGAAGGAAGTCATTTCTAAAATTTTTAAATCCTTAGATTCTTCATGCGAATCTAAACCAAGAGGTGGATGATTATCAATGAATAATTTAGATTTATAATCTACTAAATGATTAGATTGATGTAAAAGAGAACTATTGTGCTAAAACCATTCATGTATCATAGGACGATCTGTTAAAGGGAATCTACAATAGAGATTAAAATTTTTAATTGCAAAATATTCTAATGATTCACCCTTCTTTATAGTGAGTTTTTTCATTCATTACATAATCTAACAAAGTCATAATGTCCAAAAGAAAGCGCAAATAAATCTACAAAATGTTTAAAAGAGTGCACAGAAGAAAAAGGTAAAGTTACAAAGAAATATTTAACTCATCCTTCGAAAGTGAAGGCTAAAAATCTGCACAAAACATCTTTATCCAAAATTTCGTTAAAAAAAACATGTTCTTGTGCTAAAATTTCTCTCTCACCTTCGAATTTTACTTCTGTCAGTTGCTTCAACAACTCTGTTTCAAAATGAAAAGTAATTTGTCTAGAAAAACAACTAAATGCAAAGTCATGAGCAGAAAATGAACTATATACATATTTTTGGGCTGGAGCCATTTTAAGATGATCTCATCAACATAGCTCAAATGAACTTACATGTCCGACGACCCTCCTTCTAGCACCATTTGTTGAATCTTTGGATGTGTAGGTTGTTGGAATGGGTTCCTAGGCTCGCAACAGAGGGGGAAAACCCAGACAAAGGCTTCATATAATTTTATGCAAGTATTATCCTATCCTCGAGCTGTTTGGTGTGGTTAACACCCACGAATATTTGGCCTCCACTGGCACTCTTTCATTCGATGAATTTTGATCCAACAAGATCAGTCTTCCTATGAAGGAAAACGATGTATTGGATGTCTACAAAACTACATATCTACCTAGAAAAGAAACTTAAGATAAATTGAAGCTATACTAAGGATATGTGTTGTTTGATTGCAAATTAACTTGATTTGGAAAAACAGATAAGCATGTCCACCAATTTAACAGAAACGTGAAAGAGATTTAATAACTTATCCACTCAAATTACCATTGATCAATTAAAATTAATTAACAATAAGTTAAATATTCAGAACATTCAAGATTAACTTATGACTAAAATGTTAATTGAAAAATTACCATTTATTATAGTATTTGTTGTAGAATCATTTGCAAAAATAGATAAAATTTTTAATTAATGAAATTCATTTAAAACTGGTACACAGATCATAAGTGCTGAAAAAACAGAAGTGTAGATCAGTGCTTATAATTTACAAATGAGTTAGATAGTGACAGTGAATAATCTGCAAAGGAGAAATCAATATTTATCAAATAAACTTGACTAAATAAACAAAAAGAGATTCAAGAATAACATAACTATATTAATAAAGGTCTGTAAGAAATTACAAACTCTAGATTGAACAGAGTATCTTCAATCCTTCATGTTGATTTCCATCTCCCAAAAATCTCCCCCTATGTACAACAATTGTCTTTGTTTAAATAGGAAAAATGGACCATAACCATTTCCAGAATTAGCTCTCATAGCTGGATGCAACAGAAATATTTGGAAAATTCCAGCTCGAACAGGCCCAAAAATATCCCAACGCCTTCACCATTTTCGAAAACAGACCATGACTCGGGAAAAGATACCCCATTTGGGAAGTGGGTTTTGAACAGAATCATCTGATTCTTCATGGTTCAGTGGAAATTTGAGCCCGAAATTAGCCTCTTCCAACTGATGTGCGATCCATTAACTTCTTCCTTCCAGGTGTAGATAATCTATAAACGAATTAGATCGTTAAGTTCTTCATCCGATTTAATCTCTTCATTCTATCAAATATCAAACACGAATCAAATTTGTACAAATAACTCGAAAAAGGGAATGATAACTCACTGAATATAAATGAATAAGATAAGGGATTAAAGAATTTTTCTAATTCATTAATCTTGTGTCCTCATTAAAAAATCCAAAATCTTTTTTCCCATAATATCAAAAATGGAATGTTGCGAAGGAAATCTTGAATTTGAAAAATCATTTAAACAAATCAAAATCGAGAAAAACCAAAGATCAAAACCAAATTAAAACCCTAAGTGAAAATTGAAATTACCATAATTTACGGACCCAAAATCACATTAAAATATAACCTAAGATAAACTTAGGTTTCGAAAAATGCAGGAATGAAAATATGAAAAAGAAATTTCCGCAATGTGCATCCCGCATTGCAGGTTGTGGGAATGTTTTATTAAAAATATGAAAATTTTACCTCCCACAATCCACATCACAAGTTGCGGGAATGTTTTATTAAAAATATGAAAATTTTACCTCCCACAATCTGCATTTCGCATTCTGTGGTTGCGGGAATAATGTTTTAAAAATAGAAAAATTAGACCTTCCCGCAATCCGGCAATCTGCATTTGTGGATTGCGGAAACATTTAAAACTTGAATTATTAAAATCAAATGTCCCTCACAATCTGCATTCCGCATTCCTAGGTTGCAGGAATAATGTTTTAAAAATGGAAAAATCAGACCTTCTCGCAATCCGACAATCTGCATTTGTGGATTGCGGGAACATTTAAAACTTGAATTATTAAAATCAATGGTCCCTCATCTGCAAAAAAGTATTAAAATACTGGTGAAGCTTGGAAAATTGCAAATTTGTTTATTTATTGAAGGAAGTAATGAAATAACAATAGATAAAAACCTAGAAATTATTTACAAAAAAATGCAATATCTAAAAACCCTAAACCTAGAAAAAATAAAAACCATTTACAATTTAATTCTTAGGAAAATAATTGTTGAAAACAAGTTACGTATATATGAAAAGAATCACTCCTATAATATATGAGAGTTAATGAATTCCATAAATAGGTTTCTAATATAATCATTTTCCTAGAAAAAGAATAATAATATTTCCTTTTGCACAATAATAAATTAAAATCATTTTAAATTGCAAAATGAAAAAAAAATAGAAGTTATATTTTCAAAATCAAATTAGCTTATTGAAACTAAAAGAATTATTCATGATCAAACTAATTTCACATTCGTGAATGTTGAATTTTAATCCCACAAATTTTTAAATAATCATAAAACCAAATCTCATAGAAATTAAGGAATTTAGGATTCAAACAAACTAAAACATGTGTTCTTTTAACCAACTCAAATGAATAAAAGAGAAGATATAATCTAGAGATCAGTAAAATGGAAACAGTCTAAATAATACCAAAGATCTAAAATGCGGGAGAAGAGTTGCGAGCATTTATTTCGCAAACATACACATCCTTTCTGCAATCCGCAATTGCGGGTCACGGGTTGCAGAAACGCAATACACAGACTCAATATTCAAGCCCTTTCCACATCTACAACCTGCATTTGCGGGTTGCGGGTTGCGGGGATGACAAACCACGATTATTAAAGAAATTTTATGCACCTGCAATCCACATTTGCAGGTTGCGGAATGAAAAAGCTTCAAATGAAAAACCAAGCTCCCGCAATGCGGGTTGCGGGAAAGGCAAAGTTTTGGGAGAAATGAACTCTTTCCACAACTCACAAAAAGACACAAAAATGCATAAAATTTCAAAAGGGAAAATCGTTAACTAAATCAAATTATGTCAAAGGTAAGAATTCATGCAACCATGATGAACAACCCTCAAATTTGACTAACATTACGTTTGCACATAAAAATTGGGGGCTCTCATGTTTGAATAAAACATGGGATCTATTGTAGCTATAACAGAGACCAAGGAAGAACTTCTAGAAAATGTGCCTCAAAAGAGTATAGAGATTTTTCATATCGAGCATGAACTCACGAATTTCAATAGGAAGGGTGCTGCTAAACTGACAGTTGTTGTTGAGAAAACATTGGACAAATGCCTAGACTTTTACAAAAGGGTACTTACCATGCATAAAAAATTCCATACCTCTGCAGCTAAGAGACTTCAGGAATTTCCAGGACAAGAAGAACATCTAAGTTACCTTCATGATAGGCTGCAGGAAGATGAGCTCAACATACCATAGGTTAAAGGCCTTAACAAGAAAGTATTAAAATTTTTGGTTGCACAAGCTACAGTCAGCAATTGCTTGCTCGAAGAACAACTTAAAGTCACTCCACAAAAGGTAGCAGAGATAAAGTCGCAGTTGGTTGTGCATGAAGTATCGGTTGCAATATTGGAGCCTATGGACTTCAGGACCATAGCTGGAGCTGCATCTACTTGGAAACAACTCGTGGATGGATTGGCTGGGCCCACCTAGGTTGTTTTGTTTTATTCACATGTGGAGAATTTCATATAATATATTTTGTATTTATTCCAATTTTCCTAGTCAGCATACTTGAGGAAAAAAATTTGTAATCGAAGAGTTAAAGAAGCCCAAGAGGCTAGTATAATAGAAAATTCACATGTAATTTGTATAAGTAGGGGTAGAGTAGAAGAGATAGAGGACTTTTTCTGGCACACTTGTTGAAATTTTTTGTAAAGAGAACTATTTCTGTTTATAATAAAGATGACCAAAATTTCATTGGAGGAAGGATTGTATGAGATTCAAGATGTCTATGTGGATTGTTGAATGTCAACTACTTCTGTTTTGGATTGCTTCATAATTGTGAGATCATTCCGACCTGTTGAACTATTTCTGCAAGTTTATTAATGATTTCATTATTCTATTTTGAATCTTGTGCAATAAATGAGTAATAAATGTTTTAACTTCATGTAGTTATCTTTGTGTTATTTTTCTGCTATATTCATGTATGAGGGATTTATCAGCTATTTGTAGGATTTTCCATGCAAACAGTACAACATATTACTCATATTAATATTAATCTTTTCTCCCTGGGGATAGTTAGAATTAGTTTAGAATATATTAGTTGTTCTTTTATTTCGTAGAGTAACTATGGGGAAAGAGCAGTAAGACGGAGGGAAGACATGCACATCAGGTTCTTACCCACTATCACTTGCATTTAGTATAGGAACTTGAATTTCATTATAAAACATAAAATTAATAAACAATGGACCAAGTTGCGACTGGTAAAATAGATTTAAACATTCCTTTAATTCTATGGCAGTCGGTACGCTAACCGAACGGATTCCCCATTCCAAACGATAAACGATCTAATTGGGAACGATTATTGGGGAGAATCCCTACTGTTGGTACCTAGGATTTTCCAGGCATCAACACCTTCATATACAATAAGCAAGAAATTGTGTAGTGTTCAACTTGGACCTTTATCTGGAAAGGTCCAACTGAAGGAAGGGGTGGCTCAACTAGGTTGTCCCAATCAAAGGAAGCAATCTGAGGGCTTGGTGGGGGTTCATTTGAAGCGAATTTGGTGCTCACTTGTCCAGAAAGTTTTGAACTGGAAGTGAAGAAAACATTCCTAGTAGATAACTCACTCTCTAGAGGAAGAGTGGGATCGATCGAATATTGCATCAATTAAAACACTTGATGAAGGTCATTATCTGAAGGAAGAATGGGATTGACCAAAGATTGCATTGGTTCAACCACTTGATGAAGGTCACTCTCTGAAGGAGGAGTGGGATTGACCAAACATCATATTGGATCAATCACTTGAACAATTAAAGGTTGAATAGGTTGTTGGGAAACTACATGTCGTTCAGGAACAGGACATCCTTGAGACTCAGACCACACTTTTCGTACCTCTACAATAGAAAGACATTGATGAGTAAGGTGATCTCCCTCACAAATCTTACAATGGAACTTATGTTTGTGTCTTGAAGGGTTGGTTTTCTCAACAGTTTCAACATGACTTGCATTGGTTGACTTTTCCCCCCCAACATGACTTCTAGGGGCTGGGTGGTCAGGTCCATCCTGAACAAAAGGCCACTATGTTTGAGTTTAAATTTTTGTGTAGTTAAAGATAACCCTAACCCTAAACACTAGCCTAGAGTAGTGCGTGTTGTCCCTATAAATAAAATGTTACTAATATATTTTAAATATTAACATTCTTTTTAAGGGTTGTTGATTAATGAAAGAAAGGAGCCCATACTTCACACCGAAATAAAATGAAGTGTACAGACAATCAAAAGTATGAATTTTGGCCTCACTAGTTGCATATTATTTTACACTATTTTTTAGATCAAAATAAAGACAAAATATGGTGTTAAAAACATCTTCATTAATACATTTATAAAGAGTGAAGATGTCCTACAAAGTTTTTAAATGCAAAAAAAAAGTGTAGGTGCAATACCTAGGATCTTGTGGGTTGCAATGACTAAAAGGTTATTTTTAACAAGTTTATGCAAGGCTATTGAATAATTTAAAACAATAATTTAAAAGTGTTTGGAATAGTCATGTCAAGTTTTATCTTGTTAAAGGAGAATTTGTGTCAATGTGTTTAGATTAATAAGATATTATCATGGTTTATTGAAGGGTTTTCAAAAAAACTTTTAAAGTTGTTGGCTTGAGAAGTTGGGGTGCATGTTCAGTGGTACTCAACGCTCTTACTATTGTTGTATTTGAAAGATTATTGCATGATCGGTTTAACCTGATGACCAATTTATTGTAATATTTTTTGACAAGCGAACATCGACATTTCAATAATGGGGAAAGGAGGTAAATGATTGAAAAATGATAACCATAAAATTGAACTTCTTCAACAAGATCTTGATGATACTCTCTAATAAAATTATTGGTTACATAAAATAAAATTACGAGATAATTCAACTAGGGGAAATGCTTTTAAGAATTTGTTGATTGCAATAGAGAATGTATAAATACATTAAAAGAAAAGTTCACATTATCAGATGAATGGATAATTGATCTCTTAAAAATTTATGATAATAAAGATCAAATGATAGATTCATTGCAACAAGAGTTATTGGCAAAAGAAAATGAGTTGTTAATATTGGAAAATGAAGTGAAAATTTTGAACCGGGAAAAGTTAATGTGTGATGCAAGTGTTTTGCTTCCAAAGGTTGATAGGTCATGTGATAGCAATAATTTGGTTGATATTGATTATGTACATGTGTCTCTCTCATGCTATGAGACTTGGAAAAATAATACTGGTGGATAATTTTGAAGTTTAAACTCATATTGAAGATGATGATTCTGGTGATATTTATGAAGATGGTGAAATTTGTTGTTTGAAAAGCATACAAATGGATTTGGGTCCAAACTCATGAATAAAGTGGGTTTTAATGGAAAACATTTAGGAAAGAATGGGAAAGGTATCTAGATCCCTGTAGAGACATGTATAAGGCCAAGAAACAAAACATTTGGTTATTGAGATCACACAAGCAATGGTCAATTAGAAACATCAACATCAAGTAAATTATATATAGATTACAATGCAATGGACCAAGTGTAGAAGCAAGAACAATGTTGAAGTCATTGTGGTAAATTAATACATGTACAAGAAAAATGATGGAACTTACATCCTTGCAGTATTTGTGGTTTTACCAATCATGATCATCAAATATGTTGGAATAGGGATATATGGAAGTCTAATATACAAGTATAGTGTGGTTGGATAGATGCATAGGAGAGACATAAAATTATTTTCATGTTGAAAGGATTATACAAGGTGAAATATTCTAATGTATAACAACATCCCTCACATAAAAATATCCATGATTTGTTGGTCTTCATAATTCATGTTGTCAAGTGCATTCCCCTTGAGACATTTATGTGAGTAAATCTAATCATAAAACATTTTTCTTGTAATGGTTACAAGTAAACTAAGAAAAAAACCCTGATATGATGTATTGGTTGAGAGTAAGCTAAAGAAAAACCATGAGATGGTTGAGGGTTAGCCAAAGAAACCCTTGATATAAAGATGAAGCAATCCATATAATTGACTCAATATCCAAACTTATCAAGAATGGTGCAACTCATGCACAATAGAAAAGGATACGATGGTTGAAGATGAAAATGAAGATGAAAAATACCAAAGATAAATACAACATGGACATCTAGATTGAATCACAAGTTTACTTGAAGGAATGGGGGGTATTAAGGAATAATTCATACTTGTGACAATTTCCTAGGAAGAATAAGAGAATGTAGTAGCGACAACAACAACTTGTCAAGTAATTTAGTTGTGTAGAGTATTGGATAAATTTAAACAAGGAAAAATGGAAAATTCCACTCATCAAAGATAAGGTGGAACTTGAATTTATAAATTCAAATGATAAAGAATTGTAAGGGGGAGTAGTAACAACCCTAACCTATCATGAATACCTCAATCAAGAGGACAACCATGAAGAATTTGAGAAAGGATCTCTTAAAGAGCGATCCCATAAGGGTAAATGAATTTTTTTATGATTGTTGTGTCTCTCATTGTACATGTCTAAATGAAATTGAAGACGATACTATAGTTGTTGCAGACAAAGAAGAAATCAGTAGTAAGGCTACTACAAAGAAAATGGAGGAAGGTATAATCAGGGATAACTTACTTGGGATTGTAAATTAATTGGATGATGGTTCAATTGTTCAGTAGTAGTTGATGATGAGAAATTTGTTGTCTTGTAAGGATACAATGGCATTGTGAACCACATCAATGTATTCTATTAGCATATGTGATTAGCAGGGAGTGTTGGAATATTTTAATTACTCCTTCCAAAACAAGTTATTTCTAATAAGTTAGTTAGTTACACTCTAAACTTTTCCAGTCACGAACCTAGACATTTTAAGAAAGGATTTATCCATGTATTGATATCCTTTTTGAGATGCAACACAAATTGAGTTAGATTCAGATTTCCTGAGATATACATTAAGTTGTAGCATATTTTCTTTCTCTTCCTCTGTTATCAAAAATCAAATCTAGTGTTTGTATCTATATCATACTACTCAAGGTTTACCACTGGAGATTTTTGTTTGAAACCTGCAAAAACATATTCAGAGTGACAATGCAAGAACTTAAATTACTCAATGATTTTGTAAAATAATAAAAACTTGAATGAGATTATATTTACATTACCAAGGAAAGCGAAAAATGAATCCTATGCAACAACAAAAAATATAGATATGTTCTGAAACAACAATGAGAAGACCAAACAAAAAATTGTTTGCAAATTTCATTCGCCGAAGCAATCGATAAAAGGAATACAATAAAAACATGCAAAGCATTTAACTTTCGACTATTTCCATCTAGGAACCCTCTATAACACTAAGAAACCTTCCACGAGATAAATAAACAACTACACTCTTAAAGGAATATTGATACACAAAATAATGATTTAGAAATTATGATGGACAAATAGAGACCCTTCCATAATAGGCACACAAGAGTGATTTAATGTGAGTAACAAAATAACCTTGAATTAAGTGAAGTATTATCGCACTAACACTGTTTCTTTATTTCACCTTATAGAGAGAAAAAAAAGACAAATTTGGGTTTAGACTTGATAAGGATAAGATACCCAAGCACAAAATAAACTCTTATAAGTGAAGAAAATGATAAAATCCCATAGGATAAAAAAATACTTATCCTCAAAAGAGGAAAACCCAACATAAAAACATGTGAATATAGAACTTAATATGAACTTCCAAGGACAACTTCCTTCACCTCAATAATTGATCACAATTAATAAAATGAGGCAATGCCAAAGGATTAGTGAAAATTTCTACTAGGTCCTTGTCAGTGGAAAAAAATCCAACTTGCGAACACCATCATATATGAAATATAGAATTATGTGCATGTGAATGTCAATGTGATTTATTTAATGAAACTTGAATAGGATGCAAGAAATTTCTACAACTAATTATTTTCACACCAAAGAGTAGTGGGATGATCTCATTAACTTCCAAATTTGTTCATCAGTTGTTGAATCCAAACAACCACTAACTATGAAGAATTGCACAGTGATACTCAAATTCTACAAAGGACAATTTAATCATTGTTGCTTCTTGACGATCAATCAATAACACTATACCCAATGTGACAAGAAAAAGGTGAACTTCCAATCATTATTTAAACCAACCTAACCTAAGTCAATAAATTGTTCAGACACTGAGAATCATTCTACTAAAAGCTATAATTGATAGTGAGAAGCACCCAAGGTATACTAAATTCCAAAAGTGATAATGCCTTGAATATACACAAGAATAATTTGTATTTCCTTCTAGTGTCTCTCATGAGGATCTTGAGAGAATTAGGAGATACTTCCAACTGCAAAGGAAATGTTAGTGTGAATACAAGTAAAATAAATTAGACTCCCAACCAGTTTCCTATACAAGGAAGGATTAATGCATGATGGGAAACAATTGGAAAAAAAGTGTAATGTCTGATTGGAATGGAGTGGGTATAGATTTGAAATCAGTTATGCCAAAGTGTTGAAGTAAATCAAGCACATAATTTTGTTGAAAAATGGAGATCCCTTGTTAATATGGAAGGACATGGAGACCAAGAAAACAATGTAAAGGATTAATGATCTAAATATTATAGGATTGTGTTAACCATGAACTTTTGTGTGAATGATTTATAAACTACAAACTTTATGAGGAATATTTTAAAATGGTGATTGCTTTAAAACAAAATGCAGAGATAACATGAATGCAAATAAAAACAAATGAAAACCATAAACTAAAGAATGCAACTTGATAATAGAGTTAATTAATTTCTTCAAATGTTGCAATCTTACATTGAATATAGAGAACTTCTTAGAGATTCTATCTATTTCTTACACAACAAAATGCACGAATTCTAATTTTCTCTATCAAGGACCTCCCCTAACATGTCATATGAGGAATTGTCTCATGTATTTGATGAAACCACATTAGAACCATGCTACAACTTCAATGCATCCGCACTGACCATAGTGACTGTCTCATTTGACCTTTTCACTGTCAATTTCAAACTTTCTCAATTCGAACAATCTATCTGCACTCTGTTCCTCAATGAATTATTTCTCTATCTGTCTCTCTATCTCTCTTTGTCTCTCTCTATCCATCCGCATCCAAATTCCATGTTTAAATAACAAACTTGATTGGTTTCTTGATTCGTAGGTTCTACGTCCAATTGGGTATCAAATATCATTCCTTACCCAAATTATCCTTCATGATCAATTCCAAGATCGTAAGCATAGGATTAATGGAAATCAAGAACCAAAAATCTTGATTCAAATGGAAATTATCCCTCCCATATCTTGAAAAAGCACATACATAAGCATAGTTTCTAGATTCAGTCTTCATTGTTAATGAAGATACTCCATTGGTTATTCTAGATCGTTGATTTGTAAGTTTATTCCATGATCCAAACTATGTCAATCCCAATTGTTCCAATGTCGACCTGTATATTTTTCCAGTTATGACAAGCCAATCCCTAAGTGTCCTGATCTCGATTGTCCCAATGTTGGAAGTCAACAATAGGAGAATCTAAACAAATCTAAACAAATCTAAACACAATTATTTTGGTGTTTCAATCCTAACTTTGAAATTCAAAATTCATTACAGACCTAACCATTTTTGCAATGAACATCTCGACTCCTGATCCTCAACTTCTCCAAGTCGAAAGTCAGAAGTCAGAATTCGACATTAATCCCGATATTACTACCAACTGCGCTTAACTCATCGATACTTCATAATGTGATATATATCATGTCTGAAATACAATTTCAATGAAACAAGTATTGTTGGCACAATTCTATATCAACCCAAATTCACCCAAAAAACATACCAGTAAACCCTAAAAATACCGACCTGAAAGGGTCTATCCCTTTTGACAACACCTACGAAGCATATGAAGTCTCACCTGAAGTACCTATGGGGACTACAAGAACCGGGTTTATGTAGTGATTAAGGGGAACAACTAAAAAATATTAACATTCAACATATCAACCATAGCTTTGACAAAACCAGATCTTTGACAGGCCATACACTTCAATAGGTGACATTAACTAACTACGACATGTAACTCTGAATAATACAACATACATATCATTCATACTAACTTATTCATTAAGCACATTTAGTTATCATTTGATGTAATAGTAAGAAAAATAACATCACAAACACATTAGACACCATAGATTTTAACATGAAAACCTAAGACAGGAAAAACCACATAATTGTTCTTCTTATTTGATCTGAAAATTACTTAAGGATATTTATAACCATTATGTGCATGTGAATTTTTAAATGTCAATTACTCACAAACAAACTTTAAAATGAATAATTAAATAGCATCCATCAAACACATAAGCACATAAAAATGTAAGCAAACCATAAATGGACAAGAACTGATAACGAAGTTCACCAGACCCCCTGGCTACATCTCCGGGCCTCTTCCAAATGGGAAGGCTGATAGATAAAATCTTCAAATGCTTACAAAGTGTGTATTCTAGAAAAATTTATTATTTCTTTCACTTCGACACATAAACAGACTACGCCACTATGTTCCTCTAGAAAAATCGAGAAAAATGAGTAGAAACTTGACCTTGTTCGCCTGAGACCTCCTCTAGCTCACAAATTGAGAAAAGTTTATGCAAATAAAACAAAATAGTGTTGACTGTGTATGTATTCCACCTTGAGATCCATGCCCATTAATGGCCTTCTGCATTAGACCCATTCCTGTACTTCCCTGCAACAACCCCGTCTAAACTGTGTACCGTGATTGGAAAACGTGGTTTTTATAGTGTCTCGGCGCTTTAACAATTTAAGCAATTGGCGTCAAATTTTTTGCAATAGTTATGCCTATGTCCTAGTGGTAAAGGAATAACGCTGATGGGAAGAGCACCCAGGGTCAAACCAGTGGTTATAGTTTGAAACTATGCGATATGTATTGTGGAATATGGTCCACGTTATGGTATAGTTTTTGGTGGCATGGATAAGGTTTATTTATAATATATGGTTATGATATATGCGGTGGCAAATATATTGGTGCTCCCCACATGTGGCTTTATAATATGGTCTAACATTGCAATATGGCATGCGCTTTAATATGGATTTATATTATGGTTATACATTGGCACTCCAAGAATTTAGCATATGGTTTATACTATATGATATAAACATATAGTGTGAATATTGTTTTGACCATATACATTCATGGGGTCATGGTGGCCTTATCACAAGGTTTGGGTTTGATTCCCATAACTTCAACAAATCTTATAAACCATAACCATATTTAACCTTTTAAAACCATTTTTTACTATTATGGATGAAACTTCAACTGCTGAATTTTTTTTCATATGGAGGTCGTTTCACGTGAAATGAACGTTGACAGAAAGTTGTCGATGAGATATTTACCATAGCAACCTTTGTACTATTGTTTGAAGAATTTAAATCTGATCGACGATGAGATGATCCTCCTGTATCATTATTATATTGTCACAATAAAGAAATGCTTCATGTATGTGCACATATACTTCTCTTCACCAAATTATTACAATGTATCTATGAGCATAGCCTGTAGATGATACACCATCCATGCAACTCTCTAACAGCAACTCCTCATATTTCATAATTTGACAATTACAACAAAAATTCTAATCCCCTCTTAAACAGTGATATCATCAAGAAATGTAACTTAAGCATAACTCCAAAATTTCCAACATATTACATATTTATAGGATTTTGATATCCCTTAACCCCACGCCCACTACCTAGACATGATAATGCAAGTGGAAATAAAAATATATCTGATTAACTAACTCCATATATTGACATCATAAAAACACCCAACTTCCTTAATTCTGGACCACTTTGTCAGAGTTGACCACTTCGTTGGACCACTTTGTTGTAGCCTCATTCATACCAAAACCGTTTTTCTAAAATTGGTACCCAAAATATTTCCAAATTCCCCTAGGGCCAACAAGCCCCCAAAACTCACATGTGGCTCATCTCGAGCCACTTTAGGTATGTTCTACTAGTGTTTTCAACTATGAAAAAAATATTTATATTCCTTCTTTATCCCCTTGACTTCCCGTTAAACATTGTCTCGTTGCTTTCTTACTTCTTCAACAACTTCTACAGTGTTGTGTCCTTGACTCTGCTCCATAGTTGTTGGTGTACTTTCAGTTGATCCAAGTTCAGATTCCTTGTTCATTAATACAACCAAAGATATTTTCCCAACAGAGAAGAACTCTATCAGCAAAACTTGCGACACGGATGAGGTATTATGCGAGATATCTTATGGGGATTGCCAAAACCAGGTTTATGCAGTTGTGTCAAGGAATTTCTCTATCACACCATTAGTTCACTCGATCAAAACCGGGAATTAAACTTATGTTCCATACATTCATTCAAGGGATATCCTACTGGTCCGTCGACATATACATAACAGTTATGCAATCCAAGCATTTGTTCATCGACTAATATTTCATATTCATTTTATCATTAACAGTGCGACATAAACATATAAACTCATTAATAATAGATTGATGCAACACATTCAAAGTTCACAACAGATATGAATTCGACATAAACACAGATATTCAAAGATGCATATACATAAGGAATGTTAGATTTTTATCATTTATTCAATATGATCTAGGATCTTATCTGAGAGAATAGCATGCACAACAATAATCATAAGAGATGAGAGACACAAAGATTTTTCCTCTGGGAAACCATAAAGGAGAAAACCCTACATCTTCCTTGGAGATAGAATGAGAACTAATAGAAAAATTAAAACCCAAAGACACAAAGATGATCTCCGACAATTGTTCTCTCTCTCACTTGTGCAAGCTCCTCTTCTCTCACTCATGCACTATAGTTGAGTGAGTGTATATTTCAAATAAAAAGTCTCACTCACTATTTATACTAGTTTTCCACTTGACAATTACTCACCGGGGTCGACCTCACTAGGAGAGTCTAATAGCCCTAATACCCCTCAACTATGGGGACTATTTCCCCAACTTACAAAGGAGGGTTAACCTCAATTACTTTACATGACTTTATTATATGAATGACTTTCCCGATCAGAGGAACATCGGGGTACAATGAAATACAATATAAAATATACAAGTGAATACATTCCAAAGTTACAAATACATCAACACTCCCTGTTAACTAGGAATGTATTCTCTTGACACATTTCATCGGCACAATTCTTCATTACTGTATCATCATCAAAGTTGGATGATCATCATTACTTCTTTTTCTATCCCAAGAAAATGGTGCTATCTCTCAATTCTACTCGTCATAGGAAGTTCTACTGATCTAGCCTTGTTGGATATAGGCCTAGTCTCCACGTGGGTCTTCACATATTCAACACTTATATATGACCTTGGGAGGAACCAATCCTCTCACCATGTCAGAAGGGAACAATAGTTACATCTGACCATGGGAGGAACCGATCCTCTCACCATGTCAGAAGGGCACAGCACTTACATCAGACCATGGGAGGAACCAATCCTCTCACCATGTAAGAAAGGCACAACACTT
Organism: Pseudotsuga menziesii; assembly: GCA_001517045.1. Taxonomy (NCBI): domain Eukaryota; kingdom Viridiplantae; phylum Streptophyta; class Pinopsida; order Pinales; family Pinaceae; genus Pseudotsuga; species Pseudotsuga menziesii. Next base: position 118,137 of record LPNX010852746.1, on the reverse strand, counting down.
ACATCTGACCATGGGAGGAACCAATCCTCTCGCCATGTCATAAAGGCACAACACTTACATCTGACCATGGGAGGAACCAATCCTCTCACCATGTCAAAAAGGTAAAACACTTACATCTGACCATGGGAGGAACCAATCCTCTTTCCATGTTAGAAAGTAACAGCACTTACATCTGACCATGAGAGGAACCAATCCTCTCGCCATGTCAGAAAGGAAAAACACTTACATCTAACCATCGAAGGAATCAATCCTCTCGCCATGTCAAAAAGGCATAGCACTTACATCTGACCATGGGAGGAACCAATCCTCTTGCCATGTCAGAAAGGCACATCACTTACATCTTACCATGGGAGGAACTGATCCTCTCGCCATGTCAGAAAGGCTCAGCACTTACATCTGACCATGGGAGGAACCAATCCTCTCACAATGTCAGAAAGGCTCTCGAACTCATTACTTCTCCTTGGAAGGAACCTCGATCTAGAGAACACCAAGCTTCTCCTTGAAGTATTCAAACTTCACTTAGGCCATTTCTAGCATAGAATCACATCAAGGCTGATTATGTCCAAGGATAACCAACGAGATTCACCAAGACAGATTACATCTGAGGACAACCTAAAGGATCATTTACATTTGAGCAACCTAGAGCTTTGCCAGGATCTTATGCTCAGACAACCTCTTTCACTGTCTATGCTAGAACTCCCTCTTTCGAGAGATATCGATTTGGATCACAAACTAGAGCTTCACTACTCCTCTCTGCACCATATCCCTGATATAGTGATATTTGATCTAAAGATGCTTCATCTTGTCATGGAACACCGGTTTCTCTGACAAATTCACACAACTCTAGTTGTCATAATATATACAAGTAGCATCCAACTAGAGATCAAATAAATTAGATAGTAGCTTCCTCAGCCACACTACCTCACAACTAGCCGAACAAGCTATGACATACTCTGCTTCGGCTGTACTCGGTGCCACGCAGGACTACTTCCTACTAAACCAAGAAATCACATCTGATCCCATACTGAAGCAACACCCCAAAGTGCTTTTCCTATCAATGGCACTTCCTACCCAATCAGAATCCACATAACCATGTAGGTTAATCTTCTGATCCAGTTCATATTTGAGCCCATAGTCAATTGTACCCTTCAGGTACCTCAGAATATGCTTTGCAGCAATCATGTGAACATGTGTCAAATCCATCAGGAACTGGCTCAATGTGTTCATAGGAAAGAAAATATTTGGTCTTATTTTCATCAGGTACATCAATGACCCAATCATCTGATGATACATCATAGCATCAACGGACTCTGATAAAGCATCACTCAATAGCTTCAGGTTCGATGCCATAGGTGTGGCCATGAACTTGCAGTTCATCATCTCGAACCTCTTTAGTATCTCCACTACATACTTCCCTTGTCTAAGGGAGATTCCATCCATACTCTGCCACACATCCATGCCTAGAAAGTAGTGCATCATTCCCAAGTCCTTTCACTTGAACTTGGAATCAAGTCTCCTTCTTGCATCTTTAATGAGTTCCTATTTTCCTATCAAGAACAGGTCATCGACATATAATAGGAGCATCACTGGTATTCTTCCTTCAACCTTGGAGCAAAGGTTGGAGTCCGCTTTACTCTCAGTAAAACCTAGAGCCATCAGTAAGTTTTCCATCTTATCGTACCTTATCGAACCTCAGGATCTTCTATAGTCACTCCCTCTGAAGTGGGGCATCATTCTCCCTTTTCCTTCCGTACTCTATGTATTGAAACATTTTGTACTAGAGTGACAAGTAGCTTCCTATGCTACCAATATTCTATCTATCCATATAGGGTCATTGAATACCAAGATCCTCTATTTTGAAACTTTTCAAAAGTTCTTCTCACACCCATCTGCGAGCTTGCCATCCTCTCTAGGCTTTCATCTTCAACCTTTTAGCAAAGGTTGAGATCTTCATTTCTCTAGGTCATCTCCAAGCTCCTCATTTATGTGTTATCCCATGGGAGCATTCTAAGATCATAGAAGGCCTTCTTTAATTTGCACACATGAGTTTGATTGTCATGTGTCTTAACGTCCAATGGCTGCAAATGTCTCTCCGTAGTCTATGCCTTCTTTTTGTTAGAAGCATCTTGCTACGAATATTGCCTTGTATCCCAAGATGTTTCCATATACTACATGCTGGATCTTGTAGATCCATATGGAAGACACTATGGACTTCCCTTCAGGTCTCGACATGGAATTCTAGTCATGATTCTTCATTTTGGATTATTAGAGTGAATCTTGAACTTTGGTCACTTGTTCTATGGAACATGTCTCATCCTTCTTTTCTTGTAGGCGATTGTATGAAATCTTTTTGATTTGAGGTGTCCATCCTGGTACCGGATCTGGATGATCTAGGGTTTGTTAGAGAAACCCTAATTTTCAAAAATTGGAATCTTTTAGATCTGATTGGATAGAAATATGTTCCTTCTCAAGGAGAGCTAAGCAGCATACTTATTTTCCCAAAACTATGATCAGGACTGCACAATATCTGATGCCTTAGTTTTCTTCAATTTCTTTTGCAGAATGCCTGATATTGTTTCTGTGGTATCTCCAAAAATTACAGATCCTCTATGTCTGAAACTTCGCATTGAGGTATCATTGTCTGTCCTCTTTCCAAAACTGCAAGTTTGAGCAAAATTTGTTTCACCAATTGGTACTTATGACATTTTTCCCAAGGTGACTTATTTCAGGACTGTTCGTCATAGAGAACATGTACAAACTACCACGTGTCACGGTTTCACCTTCGGGGTTTGAAACTCTTACCACAGCAATTATAGTCCATTCCCTATCTAGAAGATCTTGCAAAATTTCATTTTGGACCTTCGTCGCCTGAGCTATAGTAATTTGACTTAGGTGTCATGTTTAGGGATGAATCTAGGGGGAGGCTGGAACCCTTGGTTTGGAGGAATCATATCTCCTAGAATATAGAGAATACGAGGCTGAAACATTTACATAGGGTAAATAAGGAATTTATCTTCGGCCTATAAATGTTTAGGGTCCTGAGACCTCTCTAATATCTAGATATAGTGAATGCACCAAAATGACTAGTTTTAGTCTTTTAGGGTTTGTTGGTCTAGGGTCAAATTAGGGTTTGACTTTCCCAAGAGTTTTACCCAACCAAAAATTTTGATCTTGGTCTCTAAATTTTTATTTTTAGGAGGATGTAAATCCTACATTGGGCTCACTTAAAAATTTCTCTTCTATGAAAATCCCTAATTTCCCACAATAGTGACAGGTCAAAAACTGAAAATGCCCAGAATCAAATTTTGTTTTGATGAAAAGGTGCACCCTTCAATGAAGAGTTATCCTAGCCTCCTTTTTCTAATGATCTATGGAGAGAGACCTAAAAAGTAAGAATCCCTATCTTCTACAGCTACACAATGTCTTATTCTTAGGTTAGCTCTGGTACCATGTTATATTTTTATCATTTAGTCAATATGATCTAGGATCTTGTCTAAGAGAATAACATGCAGAGAAATACTCACAAGCGACAAGAGACACAAAGAGTTTTTGTCAGGGAAACCATAAAGGAGAAAACCCCACAACTTCCTCAGGGATAGAATGAGCACCAATAGCAAAAGTAAAACCCAAAGACACAAATATGATCTCTAACATTTGTTCTCTCTCTCACTTGTGCAAGGTCCTCTTCTCTCACTCATGCGCTACATTTGAGTGAGTGTATATTTCAAATAGAGAGTCTCACTCTCTATTTATACTAGTTTTCCACTTGACACTTACTCACCATGACTGACCTCACTAGGAGAGTCTAACAACCCTAATACCCCTCAATTGTGGGGACTATTGCCCCGAATTACAAAGGAGGGTTAACCTCAATGACTTTACATGAATTTATTATATTAATGACTTTCCCGATCAAAGGAACATCAGGGTACAATGAAATACAAGATAAAATATACAAGTGAATACATTCTAAAGTTACAAATACATCAAGAAGGAATAACGTGGAAACTGATCCAGGAAAAACCACAAAGGTGCTCTTCATCTAGAATGGGAATAGGTTTAGCACCTTTGGTATGTGCGCACAACCCATAGACTCTCCTTTTGGTATTCTTTACAATTCATTATTTTGTCATATCATGCTCTCTTCTTCATATCTTCTCATATGGTATGTTTGTTAACACAAAAAATTCTTCACCTAGCTCTGCATGGTCTAAACCATATACATACCTAATGTTCCTACCACATTTCCCTTACTTTTTATATTCACAATTGTATTTCCACAAAAAATGGTCTAAAACACCATTATTCCTTCCCATAAATGAAGGGATAGTGGACATTTATTATGGTTTACCTTTACTCCCTCCCAAAAAAGGGTCAAAAATCCTAAAAATAGAAAAGGTCAGAAAACCACAGGAAAATACCATGGGTTACCACATTGGGTTAAAAAACCCTAGACCATACTATAAATACATTGTGAAGGGCTCTCCCAAAATACCTTTTGTCACATACTCCCTCGTTGCCAATCCCACGGTGTACGTTGAGACATTCTCCATACCCATCTTGGATCCACTCCTCATTTGACACCTATCCATGGAGACCATTGGAGAACCAACCTATGGATATGCAGAACCACTTCCGAGAACAGCCACGGTGGCCCATTCTACAGAAAGAAGGTATACTTTGTTTATTATTTTAGTTTATCCAATATATTCAAAAATGTTAAAAAATATTTTCTTTATGTTATTAGTCTAAGTTGTTGTTTTGTTTGTTTTTCATTGAACTCTTCCTTAAGATCACATCGATATAAGGTCAGTGCTTTTGGACGTATCTAGGGAGAAATCCCCACTGCAGTTTTGGTGACTTCACTTCAGTTGATCCATTCGGATCCCTATTTTTGTAGGTTTGCTACAGGTTTGTCTTCAGTTTTTGACTTCATTCATCACAGATAGGCCCCCCTCGCAGTCGATCTAAACCTCTACTACATTAGTGCCTTCCCCCTGGCCCTAGCCATCTCTAATTTTTCAAAACATTTCTTGTTCAATCCGAGTCGCACTTACCTAATAGGAATTCATGACCCAGTCGCTCCTTTCCACTCAATAAGCACGACCTAGGTCTCACCTTTAGCTTCGATAAGAGTGATCTGGATCAAAAATCTATATCGCTTCAGTCCTAGCTTCCGGAGCGATCCTATTCACCACTATGACCCTGTTCCAAGCGACTCAATCACATCTTAACCTCTATTTTGTGCGACTTGATTTTTTTCTACCCAGATCATGACTTTCCCTCTGTCTGTGTGATCCATATCATGTTTATTCCTCCGCGCACAACTGACAATTTTCATCCTTTTTTATGTGCCTCACATCCTTGTATTAGACACTCTGTTTGTTCCAAACCCCATCCCATCATTTTTTCTTTCCATATCTGTTCTTTTATAGCCCCTTGGTGTGTTTGAGGTTGGTTTATGAGTTTCCATAGTTGAGCTCCGTAGTTGAAACCCCACGCTTGTTTCTTGCATTTGATTAAAAGGTTCTTTATTACTCATTTGTTTTAAGAATAATTTCATTATTCGAAAAAAAAATTTATTTTTTAGTATTATTGTTCTTTCATATTATTTACTACATTATCTGGGTTTGACACACAACCGTTGTACACAATTCACACCACTAAGTGAAACGCTCGGTTCATGACCCTGAGCAAAGCCTTAAAAAATTAATTAACTTAATATAATTTGGATCAGGGTATAAACCCCATTTGCTTAACTATGGGAAGTACTTGGGCATATCCCTAAGACTCATTGTGAGGAGTACCATAGGAACCCCGAAGTAGTTGGCCATTCAGAGGACCTGCCAAGCGAAAAGGGAAATGACCCCTACCTGATTGACTAGTTCCCACCCCTGAGGTAAACCAAGAGCTGTCGTTTGTGGAAAAGAAGTTATTATTTTTACCTGATCCATGGAGTGAGGGGTACTTCCCCAATACGCAAGTCATTAGGTAGCATTGGTGGTCGAGTGACTCTATTGAACCCTTAGGAAGTCGATTAAACCGGGGGTCCATATTCAATTACAGCAATCCAACATGTCATCATAGCTCAACCATGCTACTTGTATAGGCTTAGGGGGCACACCCCCCAGTTCAATTCTTTGAACCTTCACCATCGAAGCCATCTTCGACGTCACTCACCACCTTTAGAGCCACACATGGCCTTTGATTCAGATTCAGATTCATATCAATCCAAACCAGCCTTGTTCACTGCCCCATCTAGCTCCATGGCTAGTGCGCATCTAGACACTTTCCATAGAGGAATAGTTGGTGGTGGACCTATGTCCTTACCACCCATCGTCATGGGTAACCCTTCTAGTGGGCCCATTTCCACTACACACACTACTACTGGTATGCCACCCACTAGTGGTGGCCCCACGCTAGCCATCGTGGTTCCTACCATCCCACCCTTTATACCTGGGAGCAATGGTCCTTCCACATCCATTCCAACTATTCCTACTATGGGAATTCAACCTCATCTGCCCCCAGTCATGCATGGGAACTACGTTCCTGCAACCACCGGCACCATTGTTGGTTCGTCTCGAGCCAATATAGACTCTAGCCTACCTTTCATGGCTAGTATCAACCTACCAGATATGGCATGGTTAACCAACGACCCCATTCATCACCACCCACAATGGCCTCCTATGCCTACAAAGCTTCCCTCTGAAATCCCTAAATTTGAGGGCAAGGTGGGAGAGGACCCTCAGAACCATATTATGTCTTTCCACTTGTGGTGTTCATCGAGCAACATTATGGATGACTCTATTTGATTGAGGTTGTTCCAATGCACACTTATTCTTATTGCAGCCAAGTGGTACATCAATTTTCCCCATGCTACTTACCCCAACTTATCCTCACTCGCTTTGATGTTCCTCCAATACTTTAATCTACCCGTACGTTATGACAAGGGAGTGGAGATCTTATTATCCTATCACTAGACCAACACTACCCACATCATGGATCGTATCAATGAGTGGTGGAGTCGACGTAGTTTTTGCAAGATCCAATTGGACGATAGGATATTCCTTAACTGGTTTCTCAAAACCTTACTCCCCCCCATAGCCAAGGATGTTGCATCTGAGCAACCACAAACATAGGAGGAATCCATCCTTAAGGCTCAGCAGCTCGATTTGATCTATTCCAGCTCGGTTACTTATATACAGTCATACTCGATACTCCCCGAGCATGCACCTCTCGCTGAGATACGTCGGGGGAATCTCACGCTACTGATGGAGTCATCAACTCTATTACCTAGCACCCTCAACTTTACACATCCTCTCCCATGATGCCATCCCATCTGGGTAACATACATAGTGTTTCCCAACCAAGTTACGCCCCCTATTACTCATGTATGATGGCTCAATATAGAGCTACTTCATCTTATTCTCCCCTCGGTTACATCTCTGATTACTCACGCGTGACGAATCAATTTAGAGCCACCCCATCCTACACACCTCCCATGTCAAATCCTCACGTTCACGAACCAACTTGTTGAACACACTCGTGTTCTGGCCAACCGGTTGGATTTTCAGCCCCTCCAGCTCTTCTGGTCTATTATGCATCGCCTATGCAACCAACTCCAGCTCCGACCCTGACTTCTCTAGTTTCTATGGGGCAGGTTTATGCTTAGCAAAACCTTCCTAACCAACCCGCCCCTGATAACCAACAAGGGAAGGGAAATAACAAGCGAGGTAGAAACCTAGACAATAATTAGCCCCAAGGAGGAGGCCAACAGGACAACCCTCCCAACAATAACAATGTTGAACCTCCTGCACAGAATCCCTAATGTCCCAATCGACCTGGAAATAACCCACAGTTACAAACCAACCATCTGTGAGCTATCTACAACACCTATGGTCATTACACTTATCAGTGTCCTCACATGGTTCACATCCAACAACTCATTCAAAATGACAATCAACGTGACCTAAATGTGGCTGCTATGGCTCAGCACAACCATGCAACACCAAGTCCTCCACCTATGGTGCTCCAAAACCACCTACCACACCAAGGAATGGTTGCAACCCAACCCTTGGCCCTGCCTACTCCCACAGCTCCTACTGCGGCCCCACCTTCTCAAGCTAGTGTCCATCACCTCATGACATTGTCATCTGAATTCAACCTCCAGACTCGATGCAACCAGTATGGCTCCACCACAAAAACTGCTAACCCATCAATGATGTATACCTATACTAATTATGACATGTCTCTCCACTTACTAGGACCGCCCATGGATGGGGTGACCAAAGTCCCATGATTCCCTATGCATCGTGTCACAAACAATGCTACTTCTAGAGATACCCTCAACTACCATATAATTGACGACATGGCCGAATCTCCTACAACCATGTCCACTTTGGAAGTTCTTAAAATGTGTCCATCACAACATAAAGCGTTGTTTTATGTGCTAGGTGTCGTAGATCCCTCTGAATCTAGGTTGATCATCTTCAACCTGGATCAAGGAGAACCCACGATTTTGTCTACTATCGCCTTCCAAGTTCCAGTCTCAATTCAAAATTTAGTTGTACATCGATGCATTATTGATGAGGGGGCATCCACCTGCGCTATGTCAACCTTTGTTTGGAAAAAACTTGGGTCCCCTACCCTCTAACCTTCCACCACCGCTCTTCACGCCTACAATGGTCAATCTACTCAACCTCGAGGGATTCTCATGAATGTCCCTGTTGAGTTGGCTAGAAAAATGGTTTTGATTGACATTGAGGTTGTCAATGGCCAACTTTATTACAACCACCTCCTAGGACGTAGCTACATGTATGCCATGTGAGTTGTGGCCTCTATCGTCTTCTGACACCTGATGTTCCCTCATGATGGGAAGATCGTGATCATTGACCAATTGACTTACTACAATCCGAAGGGGCCGACCACACTGGAACACATCCTTCCTACTGTCAGTACTACCATTGACAACGCATCCATTCCATCCTTATATGTTGTTGGAATGGGATCGTTTTCCAACACTTTTATGATGGACACCTTTTTTTCCTTACCACCTCCACCTATGCCGACTAACGTACTAGATTTTTGTACTATCACATCCATTACCACCCCAACTACATCGCAACATCAGTTGCAACCCCAACAACAGTCATCAGGGAGTTGTTGGGGTTCATTCCTGATCCACATGATTCCTTTCCTTTTTCCACCATCTGGAATCGTGAGGAAGCCTGTCATGGCTACTCTCAACTTGCCTAATTTCATGCTGAGAATTCCTGCTTGGTACCTCAATCCACCCACCCAACCCATGGTTCCCCAGGTTATGTTGACTCCCATCCAACCCATTGAGATGGTGTCAGAACCACCTCCTAGTCCATCAAATATGTCTTCCATCTCCAAAACTGCCCCTCCTCCTCCAAAGAATGTTGGGGGAAAGGCCACCAAAGCAATGAATGAACCTCATCCGGATCATACTTGCGCATTGTACGATATCCAATGTCATGTGACACAAAACTGTCTAGATTTGCCTCTCCTTCACACCCACATGGACACTATGGATGAGTCTAATTGTGCTACAGTAGTCACCATCCCAGATCCACCAATGGTTAAGATCGAGTCATTGCAAACCAACCATCCTTGTGATGTTTGGGGCTTATCTGGTCATTACTCTCACCATTTCCCAAACTTTCCTGAGTATCGGTCAGCCCTTCGCGACCTTTGGAAACACTCCCGTGAGTCCAATGTTATCGTCCTTGAGGAGGTTCACCCTCTGGTTTCTTCCTTAGACACAACCAACACCATTTACATGATATCTAGTCTTTCCTCCTCGTCTATCATGGAAAATCCACCAGATCTATCCCAACACCACTCTCGTGATGATGTAGAGATCTCTGAGACTGCAACTAGTTTTACCCCATTCCACTTAGTCCATGGTGTGGAATTGGTTCTTCCCATTGAATTCCAGATTCTGTCACCCTGCCTTGTCGACAAAATTCTACCTAATACTTCACCATTACAACAACACCTACTTATGCTCAAACAGACCTATGAGGACCATCATGTTTCTTTCCAGATGATTGAAGCAGCCAATACTAGGTCAAAGTCCCATTTTGACTCCCACATCCACCCTCGCACCTTTAGTGAGGGCAATTTGGTCCTCATCTATGATCAAGACAATTATAAGTTAGGGAAAGGGAAGTTTGATTCCATGTGGTATGGCCCATATTTCATCCATCGATGTCTCGTAAAGGGGGCATACATCCTTTCTGACTCTGACGACCACCTCTTGAAGAATCCTTGCAATGGGATCTACCTCAATAGGTTCTATGCATGAAGGCACCCACCATGAGTACACTTATGTCATAGTTTTTCTTTTTTGTTTTGTGTCATTTTTACCATGAGTCAATGACCCCCTCTAATAGTAGATCCAAGTCTAGTCATTATTCCATTGTAGAACCTTGTCGCATCATTTGCACATGAGACGTGGGTAGATCTAACACATCCACCCCTCCCCTGCATCGTTGGTACCCTGCTAGAGGTGTGGTCCCACATCTGTACATGCACACAGTATGTTGCACATATGATTTAGCTACCACCATTATATCATACTGTCAGGTCCCTAGACCTATACTGGAGGTCGAGGTGCCTCCAGGATCTCCCCAATAGTCCATGCACACATATGGATCATCCTCTATGATGATAGGAAACTTCCACCACTATGCAAAAAGCTCCCGGGTGAAGAGATGACCTATACTAGATTGACTCCCTCCCTAATTTATTTGATCCATTTCTCAGAGTCACCTTGATTTTTGTTCCACCACATGAATCACACCTTGTACGATGAGCTAGCTCTGTACCCATAGGCCTCCATTTGGTCTTGTTTTTCTTTCATGTGCCATAGAGTCATATGAAGTCTATTTGAGACACTGTTCACACCATCGGGTTCGGTTTTCCGTCCTATGTCTTTTCATGAGACCCTCGTCTCATGCTCTCACTATGAATTTTTGGGCCATTTCCCTGAATTCACCTAGATTTGTGTGCCATCACATGAATCTCCCATTGTATGTATTGGCATGTTCATGATCCCTCCTCTCCATCCATAGTGCACAATTGGCCATCTTTTACCGCCATCCATCGTCCCACAAGGGGGCCCCATTTGTGTTCTGCATTTACTCCTCTCAACCATGTTCACAGCATAACCTCTTTCCATATATCAAACACTTCCCCCTTGCTTGAGTGACCATTACAGAGTTTCTGTTGAGCTCTTTTCTGACTCCTAAAAGAATGAAAATGTTGCCGAGTAAGCTTGCTTCCTTTCACACTCGTTAAAGTATTTGAAAGGGTGTCTATGTAGCCTCGTTTATCTCCTTTTTCATACTATGTAAACTATGATAAGAAAAGGATCATCCTAGCACCTTATGGCTAGGAACATTTCCCTTTGTATACTTTTATGCTTTCTCAGACATCGGGACCGTACTTTACAAAAAAAATCCTTATGGGTTGTCGTTAATCTCTTTTCCATCCCTCTCACCACGAAAAGATTGTCGAGTAAACTTGGTTTAGTTCATGCTTGTAAAATTATTTGAACGATCGTCTAGTCAGTATAGGTTTAACATTTTCCGTCCTGGTTGGACTACCAATGGTAAAGAATTATTCCTTCCCCAAACGTTGGAAGAGCTCTCCTTTGTACAATTTTATCCTTTTTTGGGCTCAGGATACTATTAATGAAAAAGAGACCATACTGGAGTCTTCTTCCTATTTTCAGACTCTCTAAAAATAAAAACACCATCAAGCATTTACTTTCTCAGGCTCGCTAAAAATCCATGATATCGTGTCATAATGGTGTCTTTAGGCGCCACTACATATGATATTACATTATGGAATCTTTCCCCCATCACGTCGCCTTTGTTTAGATTATTCTGTGATGAGTCTTCCTTGTATCCCTTAGATATCACTAGTCCAGTTAATTCCCTCAGTATTTCCCATTTGCAGTTATCTTCCCTGTATTACAACTATGATCCCTCTCCCATGAGTCAGTTTCATTTGTTTCCAGGCCATCCCTGTCGTCATACTCTTAACAAAGGAGGTTTGAGTCCCCCACACTCCCTTGCCCCTTTTCCCCCATTCAACGTGTCAGTCCTAGATTGTTCCACATCTTTAGTTATCCCCCTCATGCTTCTTTTCAAGGACACATCATTGCCTTGATTAGTTGCAGGTCTCCTTCTATCGACGTCAGTACATCTATTCCAGAGGACAGATGCTAAGGTACTTGTATCCTAGTTTCATCCACCTCATTGATGAGTTCCTTGGACCACTTGAGAGGAGTCAATAGTGCCTCTTGAGATGGTTGTGTCTCACGTGCCCAACTTCAGCTACATCATCGCACCATTGAGATTCATACATGGTATTGCTCCATTCATTATTTGGCCGAAGACCCCGGTTGTCACCTGACTCTAGCACATTGGTGAGTCTACTATGGGATTGTTGTAGCTACAACAAATCCAATGTTTTATCCAAAACATGAGGGCCCAAATTTTTATATGAAAAAGGTGATACTTAAGTTCCTTTATCATTTTGGGATTCACAGGTTGTTTATCATGGTTTCTATGTCTTTGTCATGATTGATTTGGTTAACATTTTTTTAAATTTATGCATTTATCTGCATTTTGGTGAGTTGCGGAAGGAATTAATTTTTCCCAAAAAGTGTGTCTTTCCCGCAACCCGAATCCTGCAATTCAGATTGCATGATTTTTTTGTAAATATTTTGAACTTTTCATCCCCAACCCGCAACCCGTAAATTGCGTATTATGAAGAGTAGTTGGATTAATAAATTGTGTTGTTTGTTTCCACAACCTGCAACCCACAAATTATGGATTGTAGATTGCGGAAAGGTTAGTTAAAATGTAAGATCGTTTGCATTCTTGCATACCGCAATTGCGGATTGTGGGGAAGGCGCGGCGTGCAAGTTTAAATCTCTGTTGTGGATTCATCTTGATTCGATGGTTGGGATTGTTTTGTGTTTTCAATGATCATTCATCTTCTCCATTCTTTTTTTTGTCACTTCAATTTTCAAATTGCAATTTTCACTTGTAATCTTTCACAAATTGGTAATCTTGGATTTGACTAAGTTGTAATGAATTAGGCGCTAATATTTGATTTAAATCATGCGTGAATTGTTACTATTTTACTCTACCTTAACCCAATTTCTATCGACACATGTTGAGCGTCATGACAATATAGAAGGGATAATTGCAAGTTCTAGGTCGTAAGATCTTAATTATGGAAATCTATCACACTCATTCATTTATGAAATCTCTGTTTGTTTCCTATTAAATACAGGCTTCGACATAAGTAATTGGTTGTTTTCCATACTGTAATAGGTAAGTATTGTTCGCTAGTTTCCGTAAGTTTTCCTTCTGACGTTTATACTGAGTGCAATATGCAAGAGGATCACAAATCTTTGATCAAGTTTGATAAAGAAAAGGAAATTCAACTTGTTCTTTATCAAGAACCTGTGTCGCTGCCTTTTGATACGGATATTCCTAATGAAAGCAGTGGTAGTGAAGAAGAACCTTAGGCCATATCTATTTTCATACACTTTCCTCAGAAGAAGAAAATGAAGGTCACTAAAAAAATGATTAATAGATACCACACCATTATCTGGGATCTTATAATCAATGAAAAACTTGTTTTTCCATCAATTCCTTCGAAGGAGGAACAAGTGGATGACTTTTTAGTTTTCAAGGATATTGTTGATCATCATGAATCTTTTAAGATGGATCATCTACCTCCTTCATCATACATAGGGGATAATTAGTAGGCTATGATTAATCTCTATGGTTTATTACGGGATCCTTCCCACAAATATTTGGTGAATATATTGAAAGATTTTGTGAAACATTTATTATAAACCACTTTCTATGACAATAAGAGGAGAAAGGTCTAATTTTGTAATCCTTGGTTTAATGGGAATTTTATCTTTTTTGTAATTATTATTTAAAGGGTATATCCCTCATTGTGAAGGGGGCTTGATCTCTGCATATGGGAGAACATAATTTCTTCTTTTCTCTTCTTTGAATCTTTTGAGATCAGTTTACTGTACTTTAAAGAGTGGAGTTGGAGGCGCCACCATGAGGGAGATAATCGCGAGGGAAGGATTGGAGAAACATTGTTTCACTTGTAATCATGTAATTTTTTGTAGAACAATTAATAAAAGTTAATTTCTTTTGGCATCTTCTTTGGGTAAATTATCAAATTTCTTTGGTGATGTCTGATCTCTTCACTTTAATTATCAATGAATACTATTGATTTTGCAGCCAATCATTAACACATTGATCTATGATTTGGATTTCTCTTAATTCATGAGTCTTTGTGTACTTATATTTTAATTAAATTTCTTTGATTAAAATATTTATCTGTTTCTGCAAATGATTCATAGAAACTATTAAATCAATGATTCATGTTAATTTTTCAATTAACATAAGAGTTATAAGGTAATCTTGGATATGCTTGATCTTTAAATTATAATCAATAATTTTAATTGCTTGGTTATATTTGAAGTAATAAGTTAAAAAAATTAATTTTGCTCTTCTGTTAAGTTGATGAATAACTTATTTGAATTCGAACCAAGTTACCTTGCACACGGTGAATATACTTCTTTTAGATCATATTTAACTTAGCTTAGGTTTCTTTTAAGGTAGAGTTATCTTAGGTTTACATATACCCTTACAGTTAGGACACTTCGATCTTCCCTTGTAGGAAGATAGATCCTTTTAGGATCAAACACTCACAAGTGCCAGCGGAGGCCTTTGTATATGTGGGTGTTAACCACACCAAACAGCTTGAGGATAGGATAATACTTGCGTAGGATTATCTGAATCCTTTGGCTGGGTTTTCATCCCCTGTTGTTTTCCTTGGACACCTTTCCATCACCTACATAACCGAGGCATCAACGGGGACCCATACAGTTTCATGTCCCTTGTGATTTCCAGGCTACGTTGGAGACATTGTTCAGAATCCCCTAGTGTTGTGCTTCCCTGTATCTCTAGTACTTGATGTTGCACATTGTATCAAAGAGATTTTGACTCTCAATCATTGAGTCCATGTAACATCCCCGACCCTCCGCCCGGTGAATAGGATGCTACTAAACAACAAACATCCGGGAAACTATCCCCATGAAGTTTTACATAACTAAAAACTGACAAACTGAAAAGCTTCGAAGTAAAACATGTAGAGATGCATAATTATTAACCATACAGTGGAAGAAAAATCATATGCATTCCAGCATTCAACATGTTCATCATTTCTCATGAAATAGTAGATATAATTGCAGAGATGGAATAGTCAGGAGTACTTATCCTTTTAATGAAGAACTCACCCCACAACTAGTTACGTCACTGCAACGTTCCACCCAACCATAGGCCAGCGTGCTCATCAATCTCTCAGCAACATTGCCACCCTCGAGCTGGGCATGATTCGTCAAGGAATAAGGGTCAATGCAGGCTTACACATAGCCAAGGTTTGCCAATTAGCCAAAGCCACATAGTAGGGTTTTACCAGGTCGTCAAGGAGCTAGGAAAGGCTAAATGCTAAGCTGGTGGCCTCAACACCAATCTTCTCAAGCATACCCAGCCTCTAATCCTACTCTCAATTGTTTGAAGACCAATCATTGCATACTGCAACAAAACAACCCATTCATAGCTCTGTGAAGAAGGCAAAGACAATTGGGTGACAATCCCAAACAAAAGGTGACGCAGAGTTCAGGTCCAACCACACTCCAGAGTTTTTCTTGGCCCTAGCATGGCCAAAACAACTCAGCAACAATCCCCAAAAGATGTCTACTACCTCAAAAACCAAGAAGCAACCCAAAACCAGGGTGAATCGATAGACCAAATTCACAATGAAAACTATGGCAACCTTACACAGTCTCAAAACAGGGGAGAAGTCTGATTCTCAATCTTGGGCAAAAGAAGGACATAAACACAAACCACAATCTGATGAGGAAATAACGTGAACCTTACATAGTCTGCAGTTGGGGCGGAAGCAGAACTCCTAGCATAGACATGCGAGGACTCAACCAATAGATGTGGAATTCAACGATCGTCCAACATCTAAAAGCCCACAGCACACAGCTCCTGAACGCAAACGCTGAAGAAAGTTACATAGACGAAAATGGGGAAAGAACAAACTCTCAACCTATGCGCAATGGGAAGAGGCACAGTCCAAAAATGGAAGAAGGAAACACACACACAGTCCAAAATGGAAGAAGAAATCAGACTCTCAATAGCATCCAAAAATCATGGGAAGAACGACAGCAACCCAAATCGCGGGTTAAACCAACAGCAAGCCAGAATCATGGATGAAAACCATGGCTATTTCACATACACAATAAAAATCATGCCCTTGAGGCCACTCTTCTAGCTTGCTGCATGCACAAAACCAAAGGAGAACCCCGACCGATGTGTGAGGGAAAATGATGGAAAAACTGTGTGTGAGGAAAACAGAACATCTCTCTGTGTGAGGATGGAATTTCCCAGACCACAATCGTGAAGGTGAAGACTAGGCCAACTTCCTGTGTGAGGGAAATCATGACTTCAGCCGCTGGGTATGCGTACTGTCAGAGCTGACAGTAGCCTGCCAAACTGACGCGCCCCCCCCCCCCCCCCCCCCCCCCCCCCCCCCCATACGCACATTTCCTCAAGCAGTAACTGCCCTCAACTAATGCCTGCCCCAAATTATTAGGTGGCTGAAAGAGACAAGAAAGGGGGTTGACACATGGCACTTTTCCAATGGCTCCCATAGTTAGACAATCCCCCCCCCCTTATCCTTAGGAAAATCATGCCCTTTTCATTTTAACGTTGCACCGTCGTAGCAGGCTATAGGTTTATTTTAATTGATGTGCGTATTTACATGATGCCAAACTATAATGTGCCAAATAGCACGATATACCATCAGCAACTATCTCTATTGTCGAAACATACACAACCAAATCGATGGTGGGGCTTTTGCCTTTAGCTCCTCACCACGATTAATTACATTATATACATCATGCAAACGAGGTCAAAACTGGGGTGTTACAGTCCAGATATATGTACACTTCCGGATCTAGCAGAGCATCAGTTGTGATATTGCATTCCATGAGAATTCCATTGTTCCTATCTATCAGTTCTTTATATCAGCATTATATTCAGCCTCTCATTGAGGCCACCATTATGTATCATCATTTGTATATGTATTTATTGTCTCCCATGTTTTTGAGCCTTCATCCCATTATGTATTCTTTTGACATTGTCACGAGCATGGGTATGCCTGCCTCATCCATATGCATGTCACATATTATATGTATCTCACATTAGAGGAAATTTCAACTCAAAATGGGCCTCCTATAAAAATTTATTAAAATAATAGTTAAAATAATAAAATAATATTTATTAATTTTGGAGGAAGAAAAGAAAAAAACTACCTTTTTGTAATTATTTTCGACATACATCATCATCATCATGTTTTTTCAGGTATTTCTTGTTTTTGGGGTAGCAAGGTCTGTCCAAAGTATGCCGAGTGGGTACTCGTTGGATGCAGAATTTAATTATGCATCCAACGAGCTCTCCCGATCAACATTTGAGTAAAAACACAGGGAGATATGTCGAAAATACAAACAAAAAGTAGTTTTTTTTATGATACCTATCCCCAAATTTATATTAAAAAAGTATTTAAGACCTATACAGTATTTCAAATTTAAATCAATTTCATTTGCTAACACACGATGACATGGAATTTGAATTAGAGTTAAAAGGCCCATTTTGAGTTGAAATTTCCTCTAATGTCCATTATTGTGAACCATTAATAAAGAAACAAAATCCATTGGAGTTCAAACGAGGAATCTCCACTTCTCTACGGGTCTCTCTAGTCTCTTCATTATTGTCACCATGATCCTATAATGTCCATTGGCCATATGATGAGCTCCTTCCCTCACACATCAGGGGGGAATCTGTTAACACAAAAAAGTGTTCACCTACCTCTGCATGGTCTAAACCATATACATGCATCATATTCCTACCATATTTCCCTTACTTTTAACCTTTTCAAAATTGTATTTCCACAAAAATGGTCTAAAACACCATTATTCCTTCCCATAAATGAAGGGATAGTGTACATTTATTATGGTTTACCTTTAATCTCTCCAAAAAAAGGGTCGCAAACCCTAAAAAGGGTTCAAAACCCCTAAAAAAGAGAAAAGGTCAGAAAACTACAAGAAAATACCATGGGTTACCACATTGGGTTAAAAAACCCTAGACCGTACTATAAATACATTGTGAAGGGCTCTCCAAAAACACCTTTGGTCACATAGTCCCTCACCACCATTCCCATTGCCATACCATTCCCACGGTGTACGTTGAGACATTCTCTGTACCCATCTTGGATCCACTTCCCATTTGACATCTGTCCATGGAGACCATTGGAGAACCAACCCGTGGAGATGTGGAACCACTTCCGA
This sequence comes from Pseudotsuga menziesii, assembly GCA_001517045.1. Lineage (NCBI taxonomy): Eukaryota > Viridiplantae > Streptophyta > Pinopsida > Pinales > Pinaceae > Pseudotsuga > Pseudotsuga menziesii. The sequence continues at coordinate 99,647 of LPNX010852746.1, read as the reverse complement.
GAATGGCCATGATAGCCCATTCTATAGAAAGAAGGTATACTTTGATTATTAGTTTAGTTTAGCTTATATATTCAAAAATGTTAAAAATATTTACTTTATGTTATTATTCTAACTTGTTCCTTTGTTTGTTTTTCATTGAACTCTTCCTTATGATCACATCGATATAAGGTCGGTGCTTTTGCACATAGATGGGGAGAAACCCCCACTACAATGTTTAACCCAATAATTCTCTATGGAATTCATCATCATCCACACATAGATTGGATCGATGCTTTTATGCTTTTATATTCTTGTTTTAATAGTCGACTGAGTATTAACCATCATTCGACAGGTTTCCTATCTATTTTAACATTTTCTACCATATCTAGAAATAAGCACTTTCGGACCAAATTACAATCATGCTTTGCTATCAAAAGTGAACTATCATTACAACTATATTTTACCCAAAATAATTCGAACTCCTCTTTTCGACTTGCTTTTCTCCTTCTTTGTCACTTCTTCCTTCGTCGCAGCCTTTACTCACCTTGCGACCAGAATCTTCAAATTTTCAAGAAAATTTTTGGCTAACTTTTCCTAGGGACAAAATTCCCCCAACACTCACCTATGGCTTGTCCCTAGCCACATTAGTTGGATATTTTAGCTAGTACGAATTGGCTCTGAAAATATTGAAAAAGTTTCACCAACTACTCTATTTCCTTTCGCACCTCTTCCTATATCATGTTCAAGTATTCCACAAGTTCCGAACTGATGTGGTCTAAAGTTGTCATTCCCGTCGAGCTCAAATCTTGTCTAACCTTTGCATGAACAAGTTGAATAATACCTGTAATATTTTCCACTTATTCTTGCATATCTATGACACAATCTGCTCTTTTCTATTGTTGTGTCCATAGTTTGGATACATGATGTTGTAATCTCTTTAGGTCGGTAGCCTTTGTCATATTTTCTATTGTTGGCAATTTCTTCAATTAATTTTTGAGATGATTAAATTATTCCTCTACATTGTGTAACTACTCTTTGAATTGGTCAAGCTCTGTGCCATCTATTAAGGCTTCCCACAACTGAGAAAACTACTCAAGTTCTTTGGCACAAAGTTCCTCTGGATCTTCAATCTTCTTCATAGCCTCAATTGGTGCTTCCCTTCTCTCTTCCAGTACCTCCAGAGGTGTATTGGGAGTCATCTTCAATTCCAACTCTATGACTCTCTTGTGGATTTTCTCAGCGACTTCTCCTAGTCAAAATACTTTGGATTCTTAGAACATTTGTGGTGTGATTCCTTCATCCATAAATTTTCTACAACAAAGAGTAACAGTTGCATAAAGTAGGTGCCTATAATCCTACCAAGTTTTTTATTATTGTTTTGTGTTCTGAACTGTCTTCTTCATCATCTTAATAGTTTTGTGTGATGATTGGACTTCGTTAAGAAGCAGAGGTTCTATGGCCCTCATCTCTACCACTACAACATGTTGAATAGCATGCAATTCATACATTCATACTATAGAAAAATCTAATGTGACATGACCAAGATCCTTAACCATGGTTTTGATATCTAGTGTTCCTAAGTCAATTTATTGTCCCACTACTTGAGTATTTATTGGTGGAGTTGTCAACGATGTCTTGATAGATCGCTCTTTAGATGGGCCAGCTTGGTCCTATGAAACAGTCAAGTATGGCATTTGTTCGACAGCTATTCCGACTTACTTTACTACAGTACAAAGTTTTTTCAGTAAATATGTGATGCTTCTTACCAACTCTGTATGTCGCTCATCCATTTTTCTGTAGCTTTCATTGGTGACTTCTTCCATTCGATCTGTAATAAGGTTATAGTCATCATTTGTAATACTGACAACTCTAGATGATTTTTCGGCCTTCCTATTCTTGCGAATTTTCTCAGACTTTTTCTTTTTATCCCCCAACTCATGTTTTGTTGGGGTCATAGTGGATTCATTCTGACTATCATGGAGAGATATTTGTGGGATATATTTAGTTGGTGGATATCCTCCCTGACTGCCATTTTTCTTGTCTAATGGGTCATCTTGTCACGGCGCACTCTCTCCAAAGATTTTGTCTTCTGCAACAGGTACCCTCCATTCTTCAAACCAATCTTGAATAATTGCATCAATTTATTCCACAATTACTTGAAACTGCGTAGCTAACCACTTCTTTTCAGGTCTTGTTGAGGATTTAAAAATATTTGATGGAACCCAAGTGAAAATATTATAATACTGTGAAACAGTTTTACGGTTTCCTCTGTTATTCTTACATGTTTCTTAATAAAATTCCTAAGTGTACTTGTAATAAAAAATCAATATTGTTGTATTTCTGTCATTGGTAATTCTCCTTTTCGAACCAGAGATTCTAGTATCATGACTCCCGGCATGGGACAACGACATATACCCCTAATAGTTTGGTGGTTCTTCCCATGCGACAAATGAAATTAATATTAACAACCAAGAATAGTGAAACGGGTTACCCTTTTCCTGCACTTACTCAGCATCTTCTAATAGCTCATTCAGCATATAGGCCAATGAATTCATCTAGACACCCGCTGCACACTACTATGCCACAGCAATTGTGCCAGCGGTGCACTTGTTCAGTCGCATATTTCTCATAATTTTGTTGGATAAGACCTTAGTGGTGAACCGAACGATAGTTTCATTTATGGAGGCAATGGAAAAGCCTCTCTCATCTCTCGTTGGATCATAATTTTCCTTCATTTTGTTGGTCAAAGCTATGTCCTGGTGCTTCGCAACAAAGAAGGGTGTTGGTTCAACTCTTATAAGGGCAATTCATATCATATGCTATCAGCTTAATGTCCACTTATATTTCCTATCGAGCCACAGACATCCTTCATGAAAATACACCAGTAGTTGTTTTACACACACATTTACTTCTGTTATGTGGCCAAAATGTGGCATGTGTATCAGCGAGAGTAGTACGAATTTATACAATCCTCTCTCCCACTCCATTGGGCCAACATGAATAGGCCCATCCTATCTCTCTCTAATAGTATTCATATATATGTGCATCTCAAGTTCTAGGAACTTGCACAGATCATGGTCTATGAATCCCATTTTCTGCAAATTAGGTATAATGTTCTCTATCACCCAAACTTCTTTGGGTATCACTGATGCAAACAATTGATACTTAGCATTTTTTCCAATAGAAAATTTTGGAGCCTCCTTTGGTCATAGCAGAACATAATTAGGTAACATGTTGTCCGACCCATGTCCTGTTGCCACAATGTCGAATGTAGGTTCTTTTGTCCTTGGTTTTCGACTAGTTATGTGGCCAAACTATTTTCTTTTTGGTGTACCAGGATGGTCTAGCTATAAAACCACTTCTATCGGTGGCGATGACTGTGAAGATTCTTCTGTCATTGGTGCTGGTTGTGAAACAACTTCTATATCTTCTTCCATTATGGGTGTAGATTATGGAATCTCGACACCATATTCTTAAATGATGCTTGTGCTTGAGACAAAAATGACCATGCTATGTGAAAATACCTTTGGCTCAAATAGTTGCAGACAAATAGTTCAATGTTGATCTCGTTCGATGTAGTGAAATGATGAAGCTTCAGCATGAATATGAGTTATATCGATACATTCAATCAGTCATTCAGTCACACGGTATTGCAATGAATGGAAAAGGTGACAACAATTTTCATCACATGGAGCAATCTTTCTAATCATTTCAAGGAAACCGCCAATCAAACCATCACTTCATTTGTCAGTTGAACGATAGTTATTGTGCCTTAATGGAAGTTGTGACCAAAAATCACACCGCCAGAATATGTTACAACCTTAAATGAATTGCTATCCAACTATGACTTGCTACCACAATCCATCATGCGACAATAATTCATTTCTTATGATAGACAGATAGTCTATGAAAAATTTTCATCGTCCGCGACAGATAGAGAGTCTGTGACAACTTTTGATCTTTTGTGATAGACAAAGAGTCTACAACAACTTTTCTTCTTCTGCAATAGATAGAGAGTCTGTGACACATTTTTTTTTCTGTGACAGATAGAGATTCTTTGCCAATAACACCATTATTTTGAAAAAAACTCATAATCTTGCACCAAAAAAACTCATAAGTTGGCAATAAATACTCAAAACCTTGCTAATAAACACTCATATTCTTGTGACCAAGTACTTAACTTGTGACATAGTACTCAAGTTGCAGAAAACATTAAACTTGTGATTTTTTTTATTATTGAACTATCATTCGACCAAAGTAAAACTATCCTAGTAAGGCTTTAGGCGACTTCCATTTACTAATCCTTTGAAAGGTGTACCATAAAGCTTTTGTAATTGTACTGCTTCTCCTTCAGTAATATGAATTACAAAATACTGTCCCAGTGAATATGTTCTAATCTTACTAAGATGCTTCAAAAATTTACTACCATACATGAGGACAAGACCTTCTACCCAAAATTGCTTACAATTTATATGTTGGTCATGCCAATATTTTTGTTGCTCCTTCTCGACTTGCTGATGATAGCCTAAAATGAATCAATCTTCTTCCAATTGTACCAGTTGTGACAATATTTCTTCTACAGCACTAACATCTATCATCTATGTTATTGCCACGTTATTGCAGCTATCCTGAGGCTGGGTACAATATACTCCATTATCATGACAACTTCTTGTCCATAAACCAATTTGAATGAAGTTTGTTCTTTCAACTTTTCACATGTTTTATGATAATCCCATAATATCACACATATATTATGATCCCAATCATCTCTTTGAATGTTACATACTTTTTTCAATGCATTCGCCAAGGTATTATTAAATGCTGCGACGACTCCATTCACTTGTGGGTTATACAGTGTCATTTTTCGGTGCTGAATCTGGAATTCGTCAGTTAACTTGTCGATCAACTGATTCACAAAATTTGTTCCATGATCACTTCTCAATATCTTTTGGCATCCAAATCAGCATTTTCAAACAAGAAATTTGCAGTGGTCACAAAAGTATAATCCTTTACCGACATTGCTTCAACCCATCTAGTCAAGTAGTATGTCACAGTGATAATGTAAGATGCACCCATTCTCTTCCTTGGTGGATTAATAGGGCCCATAAAATCAAATTCCCATTTTTGAAAGTCCTACAAAGTCACTTGTGGTACCAGCGTCATCTCATCTCATCATGACGGTTTTCTAGTTCTCTGATAGATATCACAGTTGTGACAATAATCTCTAGCATCTGCATGCATAATTATCTACCACAATCCTGCTTGTAATATATTACACACTATTTATTTCCCTTCATATTGATATCCTACGACACCAACATGTGCTTCATTCAAAATCATCAGTCGCTCATGTTCTAAAACATAGCGATGAATAATTTCATCAGGTCCCATCTTATATAATTGTTCAGTGATTAGGTAGAAATTTGTAGCCCTTACAACTACTTGCTTCTTTTGTGTTGTACTAGATCCTTCTAGTGCATATCAAATCATTAAGAGATGTATAATATCTCTTTAATGACCATCAAGCATCTTGACTATAAATAACTATGCATAAGGAATATTGTCGTTGAGGCTAACTAGTTCTTCTCCACTTTCTAAATGTGATAGATGGTCCGGTATTGAATTTAGTTGACATGGTTTGACAATACTTTCAAATTCAAACTCTTGAAATAGGAGAAAACATCCAAAAATACCCCCCCTCCAAAAAAAAATGTCTTATTGACCAAATATTTTAATGCATAATGGCCTGTAAACATCTTGAAGTGTCCTCCCAGCAAATAGTGTCGAAACTTTTGAAGAGAACATACCATAGTGAGTCCTTCTCTTTCTTTTGTGGTATAATTTGTCTCTATCATCGATAATATCCTACTAGCAAAGGAAATGGGATGATCAATAGAAATTTCACTCGGCTATGCAAGTACAATGTTGAGTGTGACATATGACGCATCAACATGTACATGAAACTCTTTCTTCAATTCAAGAAAGACCAATATGGGTGTTATATCGATATTATATTTAATAAGATCCAAACTTTCCTAACATTGTTCACTCCATTGAAACTTGACGTCATTCTTCAATAATTTCTCCATAGGGGTAGTCACCTCTGCATATCCTCCGATAAATTTTATGTAGTATCCTGTACGTCCCAGAGTAGCTCTTAATTTTTTTACTATCGAGAGTGGTGGTAGGTCGACAATAATCGTAATTTTAGCATGATCCACCAATATACCATTTCAACAGACCACATGACACAACAAAATTCCAAAAGGGGAAGAGAAGACACATTTTTTTAAGTTAAGGGAAATATGGTACGTTCGACATCATTCCAGCATAATTCTAAGACTCTCAATATAACCTTTTATGATCCCAAATACCGTCTAGTTATCAAAGTAGAATTCAATAAAATTATGAATAAAATCTTTAAATATAGCTACAACTATCCTAGAAAATATAGCAGGAGCATGCTTGAGTCCAAAGGGAATTACCATATACTGGAAACATCTCCACTCTGTCGCAATGGTCGTTTCATGTTGATCTTCCTTTGCAATCCTTATATGATGGTAACCCGAGAATCCATAAGTAAATGAATAGACTTCTTGTCCTCAGACGCTTTCAAATATGGTTCATCTGTAAATGGGGTTGGGAATGGGTCGTAAAGGTGGGCATCATTCAACTTCCTCTGGTCAACACAAATATGCACTTCGCTAGCAGTTTTATTATCTTTTACTACCATAGGACTAATCCACTTGGATTCCTCTACAGGTTGTATAATTCCCACATCAATAATTATATCCAACTCTATATTAACTTTTTCTTTATACCTCCTAATGAGTTGATATGCTCACTGCTTAATAGGCTTTGTGTCGGGCTTAGAGGGAATATTCATTTCACCAATATCTCAAACAATTCCCTTCATTTCTTAAAATTAGTGGGAAACAGGTCCTGAAATTCATGTAGTAGGTTTGTAATCTTCCCCATAGTCTCATCATCCCAATAATATATGATGTTAGAAAACTTTGAATTCCTAGGCTAACCAGTATTCACTTTCTTTATTTTAACATGATTCAGAAATTGGTTACTTGACACACATGTCTCTTCTACTTATCGAGCACCCTCAAACTCAGGAATATTTATGTTGTGCAGATCATCATTATCAGGTTCACATGTTACATTATAGCACTCCATCCAATGCCAGACTGTCGCACTGCTTTGCAGAAAACTTTTCATCGACACATGAATATATTCAAAGATCTTAGACTTGATTACATGTAAAGAAACATCAATTGATGGATTATCATCAACAAATTCCAATTTATGTCTGAACTTCTAGAAGATAACTCTTCCCACTCAGATGTGCCTCTTTGCATCCCAATCAAAATATATCAATTTCTTGTTATCATATCCTATGTGTGTGTATAAATTGGTAGAACCATTCTTGTCGCGGACATGTCTCCCATTGCGCACAACAATGCTTGATATGTTTTATAGGATTAGTAAATCTTGTATATTTTTTACCATTGTAAAGAACCTTTTCTCCAAATTAGAGTTCCATCAATCTTCAACATTGATAAAATTCTATAATGAACTTCTTATGTGCAACCCACCATCAAGCAGGTATAGCCTTCAATGCAAAATACAGAGCTAACAAACACTGAGGTTTATTGACTTTATCTTCAAATTTTTTTAGAAGAGATTCAAGATTAGGTAATCCTGCACAAGTAGGTAGATCACATACATTGATACCTACCCTTCGCATGAATTTTGTGATTCTTGTGCATTTCCTCATTGATACTTCAAGCACGCGGTTTTGTCAGTTTTCTAGAGCTTCTCATGAATCTGGCGTGCAGTAACTAACACTTCACCAACTGAGTTTTCCATCAGCTATCAAGTTGGTATAGTCATCCATCAGAGAAGTAATATTGTAGATATGGTCTAGAGATCCACCTTTCCCTTCATTGCTTACCTGCTTGACATACCTCTGGCCGTCCAGAGGATCAATTCGTGTGACCACCCTTAGCTCTATGTCCTCAAACGTTAATATCCTTTTCTTGAAATTGATAATAGTCTGACTATCAATGGCCCATTCGATCCCCAGAAGTGCGGGATACATATTTGTATCATCAAAAATATTTATCACCCCAAATTCTGCATAAGGCCTGAGTCCTTCTATCTTGACAGGAAATTGTGTCAGTCAACCAATAGGTAGCACCTTTGACTGATTTACTAATATGAGATGAACAGGAGACCATACTAGTCTCATCTTTCCCATACTCTCCCATGTCTATCTGGTGAGAATGTTAACATATGATCCCAAGTCGAGAATAATTTAATCCATGTCATAATCACCTATCTGGGCATTAATCCTTAGCTTGCAACCGGTTTTCAGTCTTTTCCCAAAGTGGTTAATTCTTCTTTTCGGTCGCACGCCTAGTCAAGGTTCTTTGACTAAAGATGACACTTTTGCTACAACATATTTATCTTGTATTAATTCTAAACAACTTTTAAATAATTATTTCAACTTACTAACCTTCTTTGTCAATTTCTTTTGGAATAATTGTTCGAACCTTTCAGGCATCTCCAAAATTGGTCTTTCATTCTATACCGAAACAACATAATATGTCGATCCTTGGTTTCTATCGACAAAATCATGCCGTGCATCCAAGAATACTTCATTTTTTCTTTTTTTACATCAAATTGTTCTTTCTTTTGTTGCGTTGGTCGCACTCTCGGTTGTCTCTATGGTGCTTCTTGATCTACTCCCATCTCAACACTTCCTCTTGTAATGACAACAATATTAGGCTCCCTTGGTTCAGAAGAAATATTCTGGATGTTTTGAATAGAATTTTGAGGTGGGTTCTGGTTTCCCACATTTATGTTCTACCACTTAGCAATTCGTTGAGGGCATTCTTCAACAATATGGTCAAATTCTTTACAATACGAACACGTTGTGGTAGGATTAGTGCAATCTATGGAAAAGTGTCTAGGTTGTCCACAATTATAACATATAATTTGGATTCTTCCACAATCAAATCCTCCTCCTTGTCCTCGGCCTCTAAAAATACCACACCCCTAGGTTGAGGATATTGTGCTTGAGGATATTGCTTCTTATCTCTCTCAACTTGCATATGTTCACCATTTTTCATTAGGTATGTGTTGACTACTTTATCTTGCATTAGCTAATATTCTTTGTATTGTTTCTCTTCTGGTCCCACTTAAAAACATAATTTACAGTATAGGATTGTTGGTGCGCTAATATTCTATGCAAATATAAGAATTCCTCCAACTGATGTCCTATAGTTTCATAAATTCTACACTAGGGAATTCCTTGTGTGTTTATAAGATTCAGCGCTCCCGATGTGACATAATTCATATATGTTGGGCAAGAATATTTATGGTTTTCTTCGATTCTGTATCATGTACACCATAGTTCCTCTTGTACTTATTTCCCTTTCTTGATATCTTGAAGTTCTAACGTAAGGTTGGAAAGTTGTGATTGTATATGCATCATTCCTACACTAGTTTCTCTCACTCGTTAAGCGTCCAAGTTCATGGAGAGATCAAGAGTCATGCTTTTGGATACAATATTCTATTGCATCAAGGGAGTATAGATATGCAGTAACATCACCACAATAAACCACTCTTTGCGTTGCACATCCGACATCTCAAAACTTACTTCTACCATCACAGTTTTGAATCTTTAGTCAAAGTCCCAAATAGACTCTGTAGGCAACTGCTTAATTTCTTTTATTTCTATGATGCATTATGACTCATATTTAGGATTCTTAAATTCATCTATCAATCCCTTTGATATTTTATCTAATTCCTTTTGAGGGATTCTTGCTGGAACCATAGAAAATTTCATATGCCAATCCAATGCTTGGACTCTAAAGGTTGTGATCATCTGGGATTTATTTATGGCCTCATCTTAGACCTGTGGCATAGTCCATACAACTTTGCATAGGAACTAGTTTTTCTTAGGGTTTTCCAACCCATTTCCATTAAATATAGGTAATTTTATATCTTTTCCTGCCATTATGGGTACTTGTGGTATTATCAAATTAAAATTTCCTTTGGTCGAACTTCCTTGACTAGTAATTCCAATTCTACTGATACTATGATTGGAAAATCTACTGGGTAATGCATTCTTATATATTACCTTAGGTTCTAGATATGTACATGGATTTGTGGGTATTCTTCAATCCTAGTCTAGACCTAGTGATTCCTCTCCTTCTTCTTCAGATATAAGCCAATATTCCTCTTCTTCATTGCAAGAGCCTCCGTTGAAGTGCAACTCCAACTTGTAGTCCCTTATTTTTGTCTTGTTGCAACTTCCTCTTCTTTTTGCAGTCCTTATTCTCTTTCCCAAACAAAATATTCTTTCACTCCTTAAGTTTACACCTTCTAGCTCAGTCTCACTATCAAAATAAAACATCTCATCTTACTTCGTTCCATTTTAGTCAGATCTTCCTTGCGACATTACCCAGAATCTCCATGCACAATAATCTAGCTGTCAGATTCTCTTTTTCACATACCAGCATATGTATCCAAATATTCAAAAATTTCAAGTATCATCCTTAAGGTTGTTGGAAGAATTCTCTTTCTGTTCAACTATTTTATCTTATTGTATCGACAACAATCTCAGTGACATATCCTTCCAAAATACTATCAACCCAGAAGTCGACATCCCTAGATATAAAATTACTAGCACTTTTCAACAACTGGATCAGCTGAGGACTCCACTCTGTAGGTTCTCCACCTTGAAAAATTTTCATTTGGGGCACTTGCTTCAACAACCACTCATGCAATACAATGGGAAGTTTGCTAAAGAAAACATCATGAATGTCTGGGTAAGGGTATCACTCCAACCATTATGTCAGGTTCAGTTGCAACCCTTTACTTTCTTCCCATGCAAACTCTAGTTCCTTATAATCAACCGAATCTTGAATTTTTGGCTTCGTCGAGTTCCAAAACATATCCTCGCTAGAATGATTCAGCTCCCGACAATGGAACCATTTATTGGCGTAGTTTTGGTTGACCCAGGTTTAGATTCCTTGTTCGTCAACAAAAACCAAGATATAGACCCAATAGAGAACAAATTTGTCGGCAACACCTGTGAAGCGGATGAGGTCTCACCCAAGATATCTTATGGGGATTGCCAAAACCAGGTTTCTCTAGTTGTGTCAGGGAATTTCTCTATCATACCATTGGTTCACGTGACCGAAACCTGACATTAAAATTTTGTTCCATACATTCATTCAAGAGATATCCTATTGATCCTTCGACATATATGTATAGCAGTTATGTAATCCAATCATTAATTCATTGACTAATATTCTATATTCATTATATAATTAACAGTGTGATATAAACATATAAACTCATTAACAACATATTGATGTGAAAAATTCAAAGTTCACAACAAATATGGATTCGACATAAACACCGATATTCAAAGGCGCATAGAAACAAGGCATACCATGGAAACCCATCTAAGAAAAACCACAAATGTGATCTTTATCTAGCATGATAGTAGGATTAGCACCTTTGGTCTGTACACACAACCTGCAGACTCTTCTTTTGATCTTAATTACAGTTCATTCTTTTTTCGTTGCATGCTCTCTTCTTTGTATCTTATCCTATGGTATGTTTAACCACTTAATTCTCTACCGCCTTCATCATCATCCGTACACATATTGGTTTGATGATTTTATGCTTTTACATTTCTTGTTTCAACCATTGATTGACTCTCAACTGTCAGTCTATAGGTTTTCTTTTTATTTTAACATATTATGATATATCTAAAAGTAGGCACTATCGGCCCAAATTACAATCATGCTTTATTCTCAAAAGAAAACTACCATTATAACTATCATTTACCCAAAATAAGTCAAACTCCTCCTTTTGACAATTTTTTTCTCCTTCTTTGTCGTCACTTCCTCCATTGCATCCTTTACTTGCCTTGTGACCAAAATATGCAACTTTTCAAGAAAAAATTTCTCTAAGTTTTTCGAGGGCCAACAACAGCCCATGTGGCTTCCTTCTTGATTTCTGTTTTTTCTCCACCAATCACTACAAAAACATGTTCAGTCTTTGTGGATATCAGCCAAATCGTTCACACTTTTGAGGTTTTTCAGGAATTTATGACATAATTCCACTAATGCCACCACTACTTCCACCATAAAAGAAGTCACTCATTAATGTGTTAAATGCAACTATGACAAAACACGAAATTCAACAAAGTACTTATCTACTTCAACAGGAACATGCAAGACATCCCCCAAAAACTTCCCGTGACAAAATCATACTTCGAAAAACATACACCTTAACCCCGACAGAAATACATACTTGAATATATATACAAGTGTTATGGATAAAATATTCCTATGGCATGGGGTGGACCACAACAGACAGTATGACACCATAAATAAAAATCCATTTTCAAGCATGCTATATACATAAAAGAAACTAATCACTAAGGGATAAGAACCGTACCTCAACAGGATGTTCGAAGATGACCATCATTGACCACTTAATCAATAACTTGTCCCTACAAATTGTCCTAAACAACAAATATATATACAAGAATAATATATTATGTGTTAGTATTCAATCTAGCATAGTCCATTTTAACATGTATAAATCAACTACACCCATGGATAAAAATATTCATAATTGCACATGAATTTGGATGAGAAATTGATATTAATATTAATATAAAACATAGATACAATGTGACAACCTCTGTTGGCACCTCGTCAAAACCGAGAAACTGAGTCCCTCCACCTAGGCATCCACTGCTTCAATCCTCCATAATAAGGTAAGATCACAAAGACAATGGAAAGCTTGGGAAATGAGCACAAATGGATTTCTCAAAGGATAAAGGGATGCATACTCAAGCATATAACAATGGGGAAATTTTTCTCTATAATCTCTTTACTCTCCAAGTTTCTCCTCTAACGCTTCACACTAGCTCAATATATATCCCCTCAATGGGAAATCAAGGGTCGAATTAGAGTGTTTCCCAGCATATGGAAGGCCAAGGATCAAGTAATTCATTACTTGATGGGGAAAAATCCAAGTATTTTTTGTTTTTGAGCATAAAATGCAATGTACGTGGGTGACAGTGGTGCAATTTGCATATACGGGATTTGTAAACAGGTGACCCACATATGTCTTCAAAATAATTTTTTAAAGGGTTATACTAGGGCATCAGGGTTATGGTAAGTAAATGGGATATAGTGAGTATGCATAGGGACAAGGAAAGGCCATCAAGGCATGATGCATTAGGTGTGGAAAATAAAGCTATAACAAATCCCCTAAATGTGTGAGGTCAGAGGAGTACACGATGGTTGAAATACATTATAATATTACCATGAGTGGAGTAGTGTTGGCCTCCCAACAAGATCCCTTTCCAACTACAATGGAAGGGGAACCCCCAGAGTTAAGTTTTTGAAAATTTTTGAATTTCTGTAGCTGTTAGTTACAGAAAATTATTTCTGTAGCTTTTTGCTACAGAAATAATCATAATCAGACTTTTCCTTGGAGAACTTTACTGTTCTTCTAGTTTTTGATTTTGCATTTTATCTTTGTTTGATCTTTGTAAATAAATTTTGATCACTTGAGAATAAAATTTCAAAAAAGAGTTCCCTTAAGTCGTGCTCCCTCCAAGAGATCACTGAGATTACTTGAAACATGCACAGGAAGTCTCAAGTGTGATTAGAGATTCGAGAAATAAAATCTGAAAGTGAAAGGGAAATCAAAACATTGATGTACATTCATTAATAGTGTTTAAGTATTGTATTATGTTATCATCAGATTTCTATTGAAAACTAAAAGATGAATATAACATTATCAAGAATTTCACATTTGATTCTTATCCTGTTGTTTTGATGTCTCCAATTGGTGTTTATCTTATGTCTCTTTTACACCATGAAGACCCTCATTTTATGAAATTGTTTCTTTGATTACTTGACTTATGAATCTTGTATTATTGGTTATTCCATTCAGTGCAGAACTTAGCAATTTCACATTTATGGTATGATCAAACATCTGCCTAAGTTCAGGTTCATAATGTTTTATTATTACATGGCTTTTCGAAATAGAAATATTCATCTTGCTAAAATCGAGGCTATTTTTCATCACTGAGATTTAATTTGATGTTAAGTGGACATGTTTTGGATTTTCATGATGATTCTATTTTATGACCTATCCTCTTTTTAGTCATATCACTTGCCACTGAGATTGTTACATCACTCTACTTAAATGAGACTCTTACACTTACTGTACTTGCAAGTATTGAGTGATATGATGAGTCTGACAGAGAGTAATGAACTCCCATTCCCTCACGATGTTCGGTTCATGATAGGGTTTGGAATTTTTTTTCCCATTATCACATTGAGAGGACATGGAGAGCGCTGTTTTGCCCAGCTTATGCGTTTGAATAGGTTAGGGTTGTGGTCCTGTTTCATTATCATGGCTATCATGCACAGTTTTAATCCATTTCTGAAATGCTAAGTGACATTACATGTGCTCAGTCGAGTTCAGTAAATTTGGTTCAAAGGAATTTTATGCACAGGGTATAGTCAAGGGTTTATACTTTGTCTTTTCGAATTGCTGAATGGTTGTAAGGTCTTCCTGGTCTCTGCCCACAAGTCAGAGGTAAAGGTCTGTCTGTTTTACCATGAAATTTATGCAATTATGATACTAAGCATGCTTGTTGGATTCTGGTAATTCTACCTTCGATGAGTTTTGACCATCCTGGAAATGTGTGTGACATTCCCTGCTCTTGGTCGAGTCTAGTAAACTTGTCTTGAGAAGTTTTCTGTAAGCACGTTGATGAGGGTTTTGATTTTTTGTCATGCTTGCACAATTTTGATGTTAACTTTGTACTGCAAGGGTTATTCATCATTTGGTTAAGGTTTGAGAATTAATTCTGGTTCTCATAATCTTTGACTGGGTATGCTTTCGGCCTGATTCGCACAATTAAGCCTCTGTTCTCATTTTATTTCAAGCACTACTCTGCGTGACATTTTCCAGAATCTTCTTCTTAAGAGGATTATTATCTCTATGGCCTGGGATTTTTTGAGAGCGTTGAGAGCAAGTTAGGAGAAGCCGAATTTAAATTTCTGGAAAGTTGCTCACCAGCTCCATCCTGCAAAATTGTATCAGCAAATTCTCTGGTCAGTTGTTTCTGAAATTCAATTTGCAAATTGTTCTGTAAAATGGAAAAAATCATTGAATGTCTTTGTTCATGATTTTTTGTTGCAGATACTCTGTCTCGACGATTTGGGGTTTTTATTTTGAACTGGTTAGGGTTTTCAAAACTGAATGTCACTTATTGACAATATTCCCAATTTCGGAAGTTGAAAAAAATTATGGTTTTCACCTTGGCCTCCTGTGTCCTGCGTACTCGTCATTTGGCGTTACTATTAGGGCCGTTCTGTTTGAATAGAGTTGAAACAAAAAAGTCTGATATATGCATGTTTCCAGAAATTGGTTTTTGAATCACGATTGATTAGGGTTTCATTCGGTTTCAGATTGACTTCATTTTTGGATTAAATTCATTTTTAAAGATGCATACTAGCCTCTGGTAAATTGTCAGAAGTTTTGGGGTTTTGGTCCAGATGATAATACTTGGTGAACGTTTCTTTTGAATGGTTCAAATTTTGACATATTTTCTTCGTCTGTTGAAGATGTACACATTTGGAAAATAACCTAGGGCTTTACTCAGTTCTTATAGGATTCGATGAGTGGCATGTATGAAGTCTGAAAAGAATGAAATTATGTTTCTGTCTTTGCACATCTGGAAATATACATTGAGAAAGAATGGAATTACTTGTTCTGAAAACGGTTAGATAGGCTATCATGATTCTAATAAGTTCTATTTGATTGAATAATTTGAGATGGAATTATTGACTTGTTGATTTGAAACTGTTTTGTTATGACCCTTGTACCTGTTGTATGACCGATTGAGAATTGTCAACAAACTCGGTTTGTTGATCCATTTCTCCTTCCTGCTCGTTCTTGAGAGTAGGTTTCTATATCGTCTGAGCCAAGTCTAAAAGAATTTAGTTCTTGCCTGGATTGAATACACATTTGGGATAATTTTGATATATTTTGAAATGAATAACTGTGAAAAGGATAGCATATTAATTCTGGAACTGTTGATCTTTCGATAGACATTTGATCAGGGTCTCGTTTTGATTATTTTCTCAATGACTGTTTCATAATAATCCTGAACATTTTTTCAGAAAACTCTCCAGGTCGTGTCTAGATTCTCGTCATTGGTAATAATTATTTGAAAAATCTTTTGATTTTTCAAATGATTACTTCTGGAAACTTTTTAATGGGACATGTTTTTAGACATTTGGGATAACAGAATGATTCATCTATCCATTCGTTTCCTAGTTGATCTTTATAGAATGTTACATGTTTGTTACGATATTGCTGGGACTCAAGGCTATTCTGATCATGACTTATTTGATAACTGCTGAGATAGTGCTTTTCCCTTTCTTGTTGATTAAGGACTAGTCTGTGATATAATGCTGTGACAAGTCTCATTTGAAATTGAATAGACATATGCTGAGATTTACATTTCTGAAAGTCACAATTTGATTTTAATATGATTTCATGTTATTAACCAGTTATTGATTGCTTACAAGATCATTTGAAACTATTATTTGATCATTGGAAATCTATAGAATCAATGATGTTTTATCTAAATGGTTTTTCAACTATTATTCTATCTGCTTTGAAATCTAGAACGATTCGATGAAGTTTTTTGAAACACAGATGATTATTTTATATGAATTTGATAAACAATTCTAATGATAATAGAAACATACGAAGGATTTAGCTTTGGAAACACACAACTTACCTGATGATCCTGATGCAATCTTGCTTGACGAATCAACTATGGAGCACATTCCATGAAAGTCTGGTTTGAGGTTTCTTTCTAACTGCAACGCAATGATGTGTTGTTTGAAGGATTATGAATGGTTTGAGAAGCATGATGGGCCATTTGAGAAACATTGAGATGGTTAACATGGAGATTACTAGTGGCTGGAATGTTGGAGACAGCTGTAACTTGTTGGATGAAGAAACACTCGATGAACAGATTGTGATTGATTTTTTCAAATCAAAACTTAGACTTGTTATTTTTAGAGAGATATTTTCTCCTAAAAAATCTCAGTTCCTTGATTTATGTAAACTTTTCTATTTTTAGTCTGAATAGTTAGTGACTCATCTCCCAGGAAAGGACTATTTAATAGATGCCTTGGGAAGAGTATAGGGGGTCGATAGTTTATGGAAAGGAGACAACAAGACTGCGGTTTGATCTATTGTGACTGGAGACAGCTTTCTGTCAGCAGATACAATCTTTAAACTGGTGGTAAATTATATATATGTTTATAGTTTTATGCTTAACACATGTGTATGCTATCCATAGTCTTGTTACTATTTTTCTATATTATACATGTTTGTCATAATCTCACTTATGAAATTGTGCAAATATATTATTTTCTGGCTATTGACTTATGTTGAATATCGTTCTGTTAATAAAAGCTATGTTGTAAATTTATGACTGACATTGTTACGTACATGGTTTACCGTCTATTGTATGATCTTGGTGATTTCTAAATTTATTTCGAAGATTTCCAAGGTTATTAGTAGTATTGTTAACAGATCTGATTTCAGTTTAATTCGCATTGCTCCTGATCAGGATAGTACATAGGTTAGGATAATATGTTTCTATTTTCTGTTAAGTATATTGTTTAAAAGTCTATTTGAAATAGATGTGCAGATTATTCTTTTCATTGTTGGTTTATGTATAGATGTATATGATGTATCTTTGTTTCTAATCAAATCTGTAAATAGTTATTTAATTTTCTAACTTTATAAACTGATTTAATGTAGTTGATTAATACTGTAAATAATAAAATTTATTAATTTGTACAGGCATAGATACATATCTGATATTAACCAGTAGTGTTAGATCTATCTCTTAGATTTTTTTACATAGTATAGACCTTCAGGCTAACAGAGCCTTTAAACCTATCGGGAACAACCATCCCAAACAGCTTGGAGCCTACCCTAAGGATCCCGGTCTGGGTTGTCTCCCCCGTTGCGTGCATAGTCAAATACGGACGTCAACAGTGGCGCTAGAAGGAGGGTTAGTAGATGACAAGTTAATCTACTGAAACTATATCATTGATTAATGGCTTCTGTTCTGATTTGGAGATGTTTTTCTCAAAAAATCATTGTTGATACTCCAGCAAGGATAGTTGATCTATTAACAAAAAACAAGTTTAATGGTGAGGAAGTAACATCTGCATACGAACATGTTTTACAATTTATTGATCAATGTATTTTTCACAAGATTACTGATAAAGATGTTTTGTGCATATGCTTGACTCTTACTTTTGAAGGACGAATCAAGAAATGGTGTGAGGCCTTTCCAGTAGCTTCTATCCATTCTTTTGAACATTTAATTAGTGCATTCTTAGTTTCTTTTGGGAATTATGATTTCATTAGTTTGTGCACTAAATTAAAAAATTTAAGGAAAGATGAAGATGAATCAGTGGAAGACTTCATTAATAGGTTTCTTCATCTTTGTTATATGTTTCCTTTGAAATATATTCCTTGTTTAGGTGAATGGCTTCATCATTTGATTCTTTCAAATGAACAAGATTTAGAAGCTAATCAATTTGAATTTTTATTAAATGATTATTCACAGGTTGATTCAATTTTTCATGAAAATTCTGAAAACTCAAAAGTGGAAGAAAACCAACTTTGTTTGACAACGTTTTTCACTTTGACAGATGTGGATTTTGAAGAACATGATATTTCAAATTATGATATGTCCATATCTTCGTTGAATGAGAAAGAAGTTTATGAAGAAAATTGTCGTGTTTTAAAAGATACTACTTCTATTTCAGAAACAAAAGAAATTGAATCTAAAACTTCTAGTTTGGCTAAAGAGATTCGAGATTCATCTTGTGGAGATCTTATCATTGATCATTTTATCACATCTCCATTAGTTCTTGATTCTTCTTATTCTAAAGAATCCAATGAGTTTCTATCACATTTATTTTCCTATGATGAACATAGTAAGGTCTCAGATAACTTATTATGTTCAGATTTTTCTGTAGATCATGTCACGGATATTAATCAGTTTATCCTAGAAGAAGAAACCAACTCACCCATAGACTCATCTTTTGAAGAGGAACTATTTAATGAAGAGTTTTCCTGTGATGATCTTTCTTGTCCACGAAAAGAATTTCATTTTCTTAATCCTTCAACATATTTTTCTTTGTATCCAGATATTTTTAATCAAGAGGCAATGCATAGTTCATATTCTTATGACTTTGATTTTACATTATCACAGTCTTATGAGGTACAATACAATCATGATTTGCATTTAGAAAATGAAGAAATTAATCTTTCTTCCCATGAAACATTTTCTCAATTATATGTATGGGAAATAGGAAATATTCAAACAAGCAAACTTGAAAAAGTCTCTTATGATTCATCGAAATTCTTAGATCAACAATCTTATCATGATCACTCACTTGAGTTTGAAAATCAATATGAAACAGGTAAAGTCAATATTGATCATCATCATATTATTAATTTACATCTTACAACGATTGATGATGATTTTCCACCTACCTTGTTGGATTCCATTAGTTCATCTCGAGTTAGTGATTATGAGGAATTTAAGCCCTATCAAATTGATCAGGATATTAATCATAATGCGGAGAACACTCTTGAACTTGAATTCAAGAAAATTGAATCTGAATTTGATGATCTTTTTAAACGACGTGTTTGTTTGCAAGATGATGTTCATAGGGAGAAAAACCTACAGGAAGGATTGTTAAACTTTGAGTTTCTTTCACATGATTCTGTGCACAAAACTTTAGCACATGACTGTCACGATATGTCTCCCTCATTACCATATTATTTCGAACAATCCTATTTTATTAATCACACATATTATGATAGGATTGCAGATTGGCTCGAGAGATCTTTTCTTGTGAAGTTTCCGGAGAATGGTAAGTTGGCATTTACTTTGTTTTTTGAAAGTCAAAATGGTAAGTCTGATTTGTTTATTTTTGGTTTCAAAATACTTCAATTCTTATTGCTGACTTTCATTTGGTTTGATTTTGCAGGATTGGAGTTATTACGATGGCTTCATTAGAAATATACTTTTACTTAGTTTGTATATATTTTATTTTTTATTAGTTTAGGTTAGGTTTATAATTTAGATCAATTTATGTTTGTTTCTCTTCAATAAATGCACGTATGAAGATAACAAAAGTATTGAAGCTGAAAATGAGACGGCCACGAACATATACAAGTATGTATTCTTTACCCTCTCTCTTTTTTTGTTTTTCTTTATTTTTATTTCCAAAAACATTCGTGTCCCAGTCATATTCTTAGTTGTAAAATTATATAACTTTGATATAGAATGTTTTGAATGAAAACTTTTGATCTCATGACTGCAAAACTTTAGTTGAACTTGTAGAAGTTTTCTTTCTTTCTTTTTAATAAAGACCTTGTTAAATCAAACTCCTCATGATTTATTAAGAAAACATGCACTGTTATTACTAACTTTTCTTTAAGTTAGTTGTATAATTGAAGAAATTTGATTTACATTTGGTCTTAGTTATTTTTAATAAGCAAACACTGGGAGGTGATTCTGAACTTATCCAGTGAATGGAGAAATTCTGAAAACTTGCTTTCGGTAACCTGCTGAAAGTGAACTTTTTATTTCGTATTTTTGTAAATATTTTGATTGATTTTATTTCTTTTATTTTCTGCTGAATTTTTGTTTTTGAAGTCTTCAAAACCAGAAAATCCTTAAAATTTCGGGAAGCTGTCTTTGTCACAAGCTTACAATTTGATTGAAAAAACAATCAAGCTGTTAGAAAAATGTCTTCGCTTCAGATCTGAAAATTCTGCACAAGAAGCTGAATCTGTTGTTAAGAAAAGAAGAATACTGGACCAAGACTTAAACTGAGTTTTATTTCTTTTATCATTATCCTCAGATTTGCTGAAATTAATAGATCACGAATTCATCTTCACTAGGAATATCGTTACTCAGTCGGAAATCGGCCTTGGGAAAACAATTGAAAGTCAGATACGAAAAACCAGTAATCTCTAAAGTCATTTATGCTATCCTACTCGTAAAGAGTTTCCAGAAACGTTCCCCCATTATAATATGCATATCTTTAAGTAGATTTGCACTCAGCACTTTGGGTATGAAACCTTCTTCAATTTATTTGTCAAGGGATATAAGCCATTGGGTAAAATGGGTTAAAAGATGGTCCCTTTCGAGGCTATGGACGCCTGCTGGCTGGAGTGGCTCCGTCTGTGACTGATGTGGATTCCAAATCATAAGTACTACATTTGTACAAAACTATAAGAATCCATGAGTCATCCCATACTCGTAAAGAGTTTCCAATGCTGCTTACCCTTAATAAATTCAGAAGTCCTAAATGCTCATATGTTGAAATTTTATCTTGGGACAAGAATGTTGGATTGACGGTTAAAATTTAACCTTTTCGAGGCTATGGATGCCTGCTGGATAAAGGGATAGAACTATAGTATTGGGACTAAATATATAAATGCTGGTTAGTTATCAGAAGTTCTTTGAATTCCCAGAGCTAATTTCTTTCCGAGTTTTGAATTTTCCGAAAAAATTCAAAATTCGTGCTATTCCTGAAAGTAATCTTTGGATAATCATAAAAGACTTGAAATTAAACATAGTCAGATCTTTAGTATTATAAAAATAAAATAAAAGAAAGAGTACAGTTTTCTGATTTCTGTATTAAAAAGCTTAATCTGATTTGAAGGCAGTCTTTTCTTCTTGCTTCAAGATATCTTGTTAGATGGTGTGTTTGTACAGAGATAACTGCTTCACCCCGTAAGTTGCCATTTGTTGGCCTCCCAACAAGATCCCTTTCCAGATACAATGGAAGGAGAACCCCAAGAGTTAAGTTTTTGAAAATTTTTGAATTTCTGTAGCTGTTAGTTACAGAAAATTATTTCTGTAGATTTTTGCTACAGAAATAATCATAATTAGACTTTTCCTTGGAGAACTTTACTGTTCTTCTAGTTTTTGATTTTGCATTTTATCTTTGTTTGATCTTTGTAAATAAATTTTGATCACTTGAGAATAAAATTTCAAAAAAGAGTTCCTGTAAGTCGTGCTCCCGCCAAGAGATCACTGAGATTACTTGAAACCTGCACAGAAAGTCTTAAGTGTGATTAGAGATTCGAGAAATAAAATCTGACAGTGAAAGGGAAATAGAAACATTGATGTACATTCATTAATAGTGTTTAAGTATTGTATTATGTTATCATCAAATTTCTATTGAAAACTAAAAGATGAATATAACATTATCAATACTTTCACATTTGATTCTTATCCTGTTGTTTTGATGTCTCCAATTGGTGTTTATCTTATGTCTCTTTTACACCATGAAGACCCTCATTTTATGAAATTGTTTCTTTGATTACTTGACTTATGAATCTTGTATTATTGGTTATTCCATTCAGTGCAGAACTTAGCAATTTCACATTTATGGTATGATCAAACATCTGCCTAAGTTCGGGTTCATAATGTTTTATTATTACATGGCTTTTCGAAATAGCAATATTCGTCTTGCTAAAATCAAGGCTATTTTTCAGCACCGAGATTTCATTTGATGTTAAGTGGACACATTTTGGATTTTCATGATGATTCTATTTTATGACCTGCCCTCTTTTTAGTCATATCACTTGCCACCGATATTGTTACATCACTCTACTTAAATGAGACTCTTACACTTACTGTACCTGCAATTATTGAGCGATATGATGAGTCTGACAGAGAGTAATGAACTCCCACTCCCTCACGATGTTCGGTTCATGAAAGGGTTTGGAAACATGTTTTCCCATTATCACATTGAGAGGACATGGAGAGCGCTGTTTTGCCCAGCTTATGCGTTTGAATAGGTTAGGGTTGTGGTCCTGTTTCATTATCATGGCTATCATGCACAGTTTTAATCCATTTCTGAAATGCTAAGTGACATTACATGTGCTCAGTCGAGTTCAGTAAATTTGGTTCAAAGGAATTTGATGCACAGGGTATAGTCAAGGGTTTATACTTTGTATTTTTGAATTGCTGAATGGTCGTAAGGTCTTCTTGGTCTCTGCTCACAAGTCGGAGGTAAAGGTCTATCTATTTTACCATGAAATTTATGCAATTACGATACTGAGCATGCTTGTTGGATTTTGGTAATTCTACCATCGACGAGTTTTGACCATCCTAGAAATGTGTGTGACATTCCCTGCTCTTGGTCGAGTCCAGTAAACTTGTCTTGAGAAGTTTTGTGTAAGCACGTTGATGAGGGTTTTGATTTTCCGTCATGCTTGCACAATTTTGATGTTAACTTTGTACTGCAAGGGTTTTTCATCATTTGGTTAAGGTTTGAGGATTAATTCTGGTTCTCATAATATTTGACTGGGTATGCTTTCAGCCTGATTCGCACAATTAAGCCTCTATTCTCATTTTGTTTCAAGCACTACTCTGCGTGACATTTTCCAGAATCTTCTTCTTAAGAGGATTATTATCTCTATGGTCTGGGATTTTTTGAGAGCGTTGAGAGCAAGTTAGGAGAAGCCGAATTTAAATTTCTGGAAATTTGTTCACCAGCTTCATCCTGCAAAATTGTATCAGCAAATTCTCTGGTCAGTTGTTTCTGAAATTCAATTTGCAAATTGTTCTGTAAAATGGAAAAAAGTAGGATGTCTTTGTTCATAATTTTTTGTTGCAGATACTCTGTCTCGACGATTTGGGGTTTTTATTTCGAATTGGTTAGGGTTTTCAAAACTGAATGTCACTTATTGACAATATTCCCAATTTCGGAAATTGAAAAAAATTATGGTTTTCACCTTGGCCTCCTGTGTCCTGCGTACTCGTCATTTGGCGTTACTATTAGGGCCGTTCTGTTTGAACAGAGTTGAAACAAAAAAGTCTGATATATGCATGTTTCCAGAAATTGGTTTTTGAATCACGATTGATTAGGGTTTCATTCGGTTTCAGATTGACTTCATTTTTGGATTAAATTCATTTTTAAAGATGCATACTAGCCTCTGGTAAATTGTTTGAAGTTTTTGGGTTTTGGTCCAGATGATAATACTTGGTGAACGTTTCTTTTGAATGGTTCAAATTTTGACATATTTTCTTCGTTTGTTGAAGATGTACACATTTGGAAAATAACCTAGGGATTTACTCAGTTCTTATAGGATTCGATGAGTGGCATGTATGAAGTCTGAAAAGAATGAAATTCTGTTCCTGTATTTGCACATCTAGAAATATACATTGAGAAAGAATGGAATTACTTGTTCTGAAAACGGTTAGACAGGCTATCATGATTCTAATAAGTTCTATTTGATTGAATAATTTGAGATGGAATTATTGACTTGTTGATTTGAAACTATTCTGTTACGACCCTTGTACCTGTTGTATGACCGATTGAGAATTGTCAACAAACTCGGTTTGTTGATCCATTTCTCCTTCCTGCTCGTTCTTGAGAGTAGGTTTCTATATCATCTGAGCCAAGTCTAAAAGAATTCAGTTCTTGTTTGGATTGAATACACATTTGGGATAATTTTGATATCTTCTGAAATGAATAACTGTGAAAAGGATAGAATATTAATTCTGGAACTGTTGATCTTTCGAAAGACATTTGATCAGGGTCTCGTTTTGATTATTTTCTCAATGACTGTTTCATAATAATCCAGAACATTTTTTCAGAAAACTCTCCAGTTCGTGTCTAGATTCTCGTCATTGGTAATAATTATTTGAAAAATCTTTTGATTTTTCAAATGATTAATTCTGGAAACGATTTAATGGGACATGGTTTTAGACTTTTGGGATAACAGAATGATTCATCTATCGATTTGGTTCCCAGTTGATCTTTATAGAATGTTACATGTTTGTTACAATATTGCCGGGACTCAATACTATTCTGATCGTGACTTATTTGATAACTGCTGAGATAGTTCTTTTCTCTTTATTGTTGATGAAGGACTAGTCTGTGATATAATGCTGTGACAAGTCTCATTTGAAATTGAATAGACATATGCTGAGATTTACATTTCTGAAAGTCACAATTTGATTTTAATATGATTTCATGTTATTAACCAGTTATTGATTGCTTACAAGATCATTTGAAACTATTATTTGATCATTGGAAATCTATAGAATCAATAATGTTTTATCTAAATGGTTTTTCAACCATTATTCTATCTGCTTTGAAATATGGAACATTGATTCGATGAAGTGTTTTGAAACACAGATGATTATTTTATATGAATTTGATAAACAATTCTGATGATAACAGAAACATATGAAGGATTTAGCTTTGGAAACACACAGCTTACCTAATGATCCTGATGCAATCTTGCTTGACGAATCAACTATGGAGCACATTCCATGAAAGTATGGTCTGAGGTTTCTTTCTAACTGGCACGCAACGATGTGTTGTTTGAAGGATTATGAATGGTTTGAGAAGCATGATGGGCCATTTGAGAAACATTGAGATGGTTAACATGGAGATTACTAGTGGCTGGAATGTTGGAGACAACTGTAACTTTTTGGATGAAGAAACACTCGATGAACAGATTATGATTGATTTTTTCAAATCAAAACTTAGACTTGTTAATTTTAGAGAGATATTTTCTCCTAAAAAATCTCAATTCCTTGATTTATGTAAACTTTTCTATTTTTAGTCTGAACAGTTAGTGACTCATCTCCCAGGCAAGGACTATTTAATAGATGCCTTGGGAAGAGTATAGGGGGTCGATAGTTTATGGAAAGGAGACAACAAGACTGCGGTTTGATCTATTGTGACTGGAGACAACTTTCTATCAGCAGATACAATCTTTAAACTGGTGATAAATTATATATATGTTTATAGTTTTATGCTTGACACATGTGTATGCTATCCATAGTCTTGTTACTGTTTTTCTATATTATACATGTTTGTCATAATCTCACTTATGAAATTGTGCAAATATATTATTTTTTGGCTATTGACTTATGCTGAATATCGTTCTGTTAATAAAAGCTATGTTGTAAATTGATGACTGACATTGTTATGTACATGGTTTACCGTCTATTGTATGATCTTGGTGATTTCTAAATTTATTTCGAAGATTTCCAAGGTTATTGGTAGTCTTGTTAATAGATCTGATTTCAGTTTAATTCGCATTGCTCCTGATCAGGATAGTACACAGGTTAGGATAATATGTTTCTATTTTCTGTTAAGTATATTGTTTAAAAGTCTATTTGAAACAGATGTGCAGATTATTCTTTTCATTGTTGGTTTATGTATAGATGTATATGATGTATCTTTGTTTCTAATCAAATCTGTAAATAGTTATTTAATTTTCTAACTTTATAAATTGATTTAACGTAGTTGATTAATACTGTAAATAATAACATTTATTAATTTGTAAATGAATAGATACATATATGATATTAACCAGTAGTGTTAGATCTATCTCTTAGATTTTTTTACATAGTATAGACCTTCAAGCTAACAGAGCCTTTAAACCTGTCGGGAACAACCATCCCAAACAGCTTGGAGCCTACCCTAAGGATCCCGGTCTGGGTTGTCTCCCCCGTTGCATGCATAGTCAAATACGCACGTCAACAAGTAGTGAAAAACCAGGTGGAAGAGCTAGCCACTCATCAGCATAATACAATGACAACTCTCTACATATGATTGTAGATACGGAGTATATATAGAAGCATTGGAAACATATCAGTAGAATGGCCATGAGTAGGCATAATAGACATATGTAATAAGTGGTCACAACCACATATAATACATAGTGGATTATGGTCTCCATAGTAAATGAATACATCGGGTACATAACAAGTTACATTGCTCACAAGTTATGAGAACTAAAATCCCATAAGTACTGTCGTGATCAAGGAAGTATCATATATCAAATTCCACCATACTGTGAGGTATTCTACACAAATCGCTAATAGTACATTCCCATCATGTGAATAAAGGTGTTGAGGTCAAACATGATGAAACATCACTTGATTATTGGTCATTGATGTATACCGTTAATAGATGCGAGACATCCCACTGATAATGAAAATGGGTGTCAAGGTGTTGAGTGCATTCGATAAGTGTGAATAGATGTGTTGAGGTCGAGCACTTGAAAAAATCCATTGATAAGGAGACATTGATGTATTCCCAAATATGTCAATGGTGATATAACCTGCCATTGATGACTGCAAGTTTCAAGGCTCTCAATGGACTCTAGATCCCAATTCCATAATAAATGATCTAAAGTCGATGGAATGGAATCCACTAGAAGGAGGGAATTAGGGAATCCCCCATCAACCAACACGAGGTACTCAACAAGGCTATAAAATTTGGAATAACTTAGATGAACAAGATGTACATGAACCAATAACCATGTGCGTCTCTCGCACATATGAGATCAAGTAGCATGCAAAAGAGACCCTTTGAATAACATCCAATGATGAAAACTACTAATAGAGACAAGGAAACCACTAATAGGGTCTAATGGAATCCAAGACACGATAAAAATACCTATGTGTGAATATATTTACTTCTGTCAAAAACAAGGGAAACCACTCAGCCAGCGACCAATGATGGAGTGTCATCTACTGAGTTCAAGGTCACCTACCGATAATAAAAGTAGGCCCATGGGGCTAGAGAGGTACAAATTTCTATGATGTATCAGGAATCGACGACATTAAGAGTCAACATAACTGAGGAATGGCTGACTCAGCTTAAATAATTCCTTTGAACAAGAGCATAAGGAAGATGGAGACACTTAGGAAACATTGACTCAAAGTGAAAACTGGGACAACTCTTTGACACATGAGGCATCAACAGAGGATCCATAGTGATTGGAATCTTAACCAATCGGTTGAGAAAGATCTAAATAATGAGTACAACTCCTAAGGCCATACTAGAAACCAAACCAATGATGAATAGACTTATGAACTGTGCTCTATTTGAAGGTGACATGACAGCTACCAATGTAAGACAATATCATTTTCCGTCTGACTTTTTATGTTTTTTTTTTGGTTTTGTTTTTTTTTTGTATTTTTCATATTAGGAATCTTGAAAAAGAATAAAATATTCTTATAGTACAATAAAGAGGAAAGGAGTGTCACGAGAAAGAAAACTAGTTCCAAGCAGTGAAACATACCTATGCTTAATGCAAGGAAGCATATGATGGATAAGGATACTAGGGGAGTGTTTCCTCTTGGTGATGGGATAATCAAACTGCAAAAGATAAATAAGAGGATCTGCTTGCCTAGAATTGAGACAATCTCAGGATATATGGCTGTTAGGAACCCATGTCAATCCTTCTCCTTACCGTGTTAGTATATTGTTGTTGGGCGCATATGCTTTGTAAGCCGCCTGTAGTATTTGTTGATCCATAGTTTATATTGGACCATGGTTTTGACCCATAGTATTGGCACCTATTTTTAGTACATAAGTGTGTGTTGAGGCCAAGGAAGGCACTGTGAAGTTATTTTGTATTGAGCTTGCTCAAAGGAGGTTTCCCCCTCGAAGCGGCCTGCGATTAATATAAAAGTGATTTTGAGTTCTGCTACTATATCATGTATTTTGATTAATTATTTGCTGCAGGGTCCTCACATCTGGTATCAGAGCACTTTCTTGGGCTCATTGGGTGAAATTTCTGCCCAAATTTTTTTTGCTTCTGTTGCAGGTTCGGATCTGGGAATAATCCCTATCCGCTTAATTGTGAGAAGTACTTGGGCATAAGCCCTAAAACTCATTGTGAGGAGTACCACAAGAACCCCATAGTAGCTGGCCCATTGAGAGGACCTGCCAGCAAAAAGGGCAACGAACCCTACCTGATTGACTAGATCCCACCCGTGAGGTAAACCAAGAGCTGTCGTTTGTGGCCAAGCGGTTATCAGTTTTACCTGAGCCGTGGAGTGAAGGGTACTGCCCCAATACACAAGCTGTCAGATAGCATTAGTGGCTGAGTGAATCCCTTGAACCGATAGGAAGCCGCACATACCTGGGGTCCATATCTATCTTTAGTTGCACAATCGCTGATTTCCTCTGTCCAGAACTGTTGTCAGTCAGTTCCACACCATTGCAGATCCATTTG
>LPNX010852746.1:32190-69811 GCA_001517045.1 Pseudotsuga menziesii | reverse complement strand
CCGGAGTTGTTTTATCAGTGGTCTAAAGGATGCAATTCGCTCTGAGGTCAAAATGTTTAGTCCCAACACAATGATGGAAGCCCTGGGGTTGGCTAAGTTGGTAGAAGACAATATGGAAGCCCAACAGTGCTCCAAATCCTCTTTTGTTCCCTTCCGAAATATGGGTTCTCAACGACCTCCCATTTCGCCAGCTCCTTGCTCACCTCCAATCAAGCATTTGTCTGAAATAGAGATGCAGGCACGTAGAGAAAAAGGGCTTTGTTATAATTGTGATGAGAAATTCCATCGGGGACATCGATGTGTTCAACAAAATCTCTATCTCTTGGATGTGGTTTCTCCACCTGCCTCTGAAATTGGTGAAGAAGCTCCCGATACAATGGATGCTTCAGTTGACATTCAGGAGCCGCCTAATGACCCTCCATCTCAGGACGACCAGCCCGAGATATCCCTCCATGCTTTAGCTGGAGTCACTGCCCCCCAAACAATGCGGGTACGTGGTTACTTCAAGAAGCTTCCTCTTACAATACTCATTGATTCTGGCAGCACTCATAATTTCATTGACCCTCGGATCGCCAAACAAGCTGATTGTTTTATCCATCCTTGCTCCAACTTTGAAGTCATGGTTGCCAATGGGGGTACCTTACCTTGCAAAGGGAAGTGTCGTAATGTGCATATCTCTATGGGAGATTTTAACCTCCGCTCTGACATGTTTTCCTTGACCTTAGGTGGATGTGATGTGGTTTTGGGTGCTCAATGGCTGTGCACACTTGGCCCCATATTATGGGATTTTGCTGAACTTTGGATGCAGTTCTCCCCCGATGGACACAAACACACATTGAAAGGATTACAACTAGGGTCTCTCAGCATCATCAGTTCACATCACATGGAAAAAATCCTTAAGAAGAGTTCCCATGGTGTCATCGCTCAGCTCCATTCCATTCAAATGCAACCATCAGTGGCCCCCACTACTCCTTTGGATCTCCAACAAATTCTGGATCGATATACAGGTTTTTTTGCTGAACCAGTGGGACTTCCACCTTCACAACCAGAGGATCATCATATTCAACTCCTTCCTGGAAGAATTCTTCCTAACATTAGGCCCTATCGCTACCCATTTCACCAAAAAACAGAGATTGAACTCCTCGTTAGGGACTTACTGAAGCAAGGTATTTTTCTCCCAAGCACAAGTTCCTTTTCTTCACCAGTTCTTCTTGTCTGCAAAAAAGATGGGTAATGGCGCCTCTGCATTGACTTTCGAGCACTTAATCACCTCACCATCAAGGATAAGTTTCCAATTCCTGTTGTTGATGAGCTTCTTGATGAGCTTCATGGTGCTCAATTTTTCTCCAAGTTGGATCTTCGCTCTGGGTATCATCAAATTCGGGTTCATGAGGATGATATCCCTAAAACAGCATTCCGCACACATGATGGCCACTATGAGTTTTTGGTCATGCCCTTTGGTCTCACTAATGCTCCTTCCACATTCCAGGCCTTGATGAATAAAATATTCCGACCCTATTTGCGGAAATTCATTCTGGTATTTTTTGATGATATCCTTATCTACAGTAAAACTTGGGCTGAACATCTCCAGCATTTGGATCTTGTAATGCAACTTTTCTCTGATCATCATCTCGATGCCAAAAGGTCTAAATGTGTTTTTGTCCAAAAGGAAGTTGATTATCTTGGGCACATTATCTCAGCACAAGGGGTTCGTGTGGATCCTGCCAAAATCACTTCCATGAACAATTGGCCGCCTCCTAAGACACTCAAGAGCCTTCGTGGTTTTTTGGGGTTGACTGGCTACTACCGCAAGTTTGTCAAGGATTATGGGAAGATTGCAGCTCCATTAACTGCTCTGTTGAAAATGGATGCTTTTACATGGACACATGTTACTGAGTGTGCATTTGACAAGCTGAAACAAGCTATGTGTACTACACCTGTTTTAGCTATGCCTGATTTTTCCAAGCCCTTCACTTTTGAGAGTGATGCTTGCGGCAATAGACTTGGTGCTATTCTCCTTCAAGATGAACACCCAATTGCATTCACCAGCAAAGCCCTTTCCGGTAAGAATTTAGCTGCCTCTACATATGAGAAGGAAATGATGGCTATTTTGCATGCAGTACAAAAGTGGCGACCCTACCTCTTAGGGAATCATTTCTGCATCAAGACTGATCACCAGAGTCTGAAATATTTCCTAGAACAACGTGTATCCTCCCCAGTACAACAAAAATGGGTTAGAAAACTCATGGGTTATGACTATGAGATCACTTATAAGAAGGGTAAGGACAATATTGTGGCGAATGCCCTTTCTCGCACATTTGATGACCAAGGTTCTCTTTCCGCTATTTCTATTCCTGTTCCAAATTGGTTGCAATTGGTTCAACAGGGTTATGTCAATGACTCTTCATTATCTCAAATCATCCAACACTTGGAAAACAACCCTTCTGTTGTCCCACATTACTCTTGGGATGGTGCTTCACTGCGATACAAGGGTCATCTAGTGCTTCCCCAGAACATAGCTCTTCAACAAGCTATCTTCTATGAACTCCATGCTTCTTCGTCAACTGGGCACTCTGGTTTTCTCAAAACGTATGAACAGGAACGGTGCAACTTCTTTTGGCAGGGCATGAAAAGGACAATTCAACAAATTGTGGCTGAATGTGATACCTGCCAGTGCAATAAGGGTGAAACAACACGCCTTCCGGGATTGCTCGAACCCTTTCCCATACTGACCCGGATATGGACAGATATTTCTATGGATTTCATTGAAGGGCTCCCTAAATCTAGAGGGAAGACTGTGATTTTGGTTGTGGTTGATCGCCTCTCCAAATATAGTCATTTTTGTGCTCTCAACCATCCCTATACAGCCTCCTCCGTTGCTCAAATTTTCCTGGACCAGATCTTTCGTCTTCATGGAATTCCTTCTTCCATTGTCTCGGATCGTGATGTGACTTTCACCAGTCATTTTTGGACAAAACTCTTTCACCACACTTGCACCAAATTGAAGATGAGTTCAGGTTATCACCCACAAACGGATGGTTAGCCTGAAATTATCAATAAATGCTTGGAAGATTATCTTCGTTGCTTCTCCTATGAGCAACAACATCAGTGGGCAAAGTGGATCCCTCTCGCTGAATGGTGGTACAATACCTCTTACCACACTACCTCTAAAATGACTCCATATGAAGCAGTTTATGGTAAGGCACCGCCGGTTCTTCTTCCTTACACCCCCAGCAGTTCTCCAGTTCAGGCAGTTGACATGGTCCTTCGAAACCGTGATGAGGTTCTTCGCATTTTGCGCGAAAATCTTCACATGGCAAGAAATCAGATGAAGCAACAAGCTGATCAGCACCATTCTGAGCGCACTTTTGAAGCCGGTGATATGGTTTTTCTTCATCTCCATCCTTACAAGCAATCCTCACTAAAACTCAAAGGGCATCATAAGCTCGCTTCAAAGTTCTATGTGCCATATAGGATTCTTCATAAGATTGGGTCTGTTGCTTATAAATTGGAACTTCCGCCTTCTTCCCGCATTCATCCAGTATTTCATGTCTCTTGTCTGAAGAAAGTTCTTGGCACCAACATCAAAGGCCAAACTATTTTACCAGAACTGGATAATGAAGGATCCATCTTTTTGGAGCCGAAGGCTGTCCTCAATAAGCGCACTCGTCAGCTTTGCTCTCGCTCTATCACAGAGGTCTTAATTCAATGGCACGGAATGTAGCCCAAGGATGTTACGTGGGAACCACTCCTTCAGATTCAGCGACAATTTCCACATCTAAAGCTTTGAGGACAAATCTTTTCCTAAGGGGGAGGGGATGTTAGGAACCCATGTCAATCCTTCTCCTTACCGTGTTAGTATATTGTTGTTGGGCTCATATGCTTTGTAAGCCACATGTAGTATTTGTTGATCCATAGTTTATATTGGCCCATGGTTTTGACCCATAGTATTGGCGCCTATTTTTAGTATATAAGTGTGTGTTGAGGCCAAGGAAGGCACTGTGAAGTTATTTTGTATTGAGCTTTCTCAAAGGAGGTTGCCCCCTCGAAGTGGCCTGCGATTAATATAAAAGTGATTTTGAGTTCTGCTGCTATATCGTGTATTTTGATTAATTATTTGCTACAGGGTCCTCACAATGGCTTATAAAACTGTAGTAGGGAGATGACATTAAGCTCAATAAGGAAAGAAGATGCATTCAATTCATTTACAACTTGATGAAAAATGGGAGTCCCTACATAATATGTCCGACATAAAAGATAAGAAAGAACACGAGGTTTCTATTTAAAGGCATGGTAGGACTACAAGGGACTTCCATAATTAAGGACACCTAACATGGGCACCAGATAGAAAAATGAGATCTAACTAGGGTACCCATGATCGAGAAAGCTCTACCACTTACATAATGACACTTCTAGTAGTAGCAGGATGGTTCTTTGACATTAAGAAGCATGCTTGTACCTATGGTCAATGTGACATAGTCATTGGATAATGCAAAAATGAACGCAAAAAATGGGCCTATCCTATATTCCAATTCAGTTTTATACCTACCACGGGCATGAATGAGCCAAAACTCGGTGAAAGTGCATAAAAAATGGGCCCTACATAATGATATTAGTCTAGAACAGTTGCACATAGTCGGTAGAGAGCTCAAACTATAGGAAAGTGAGTAAATGTTTTTAATAAATAGTAAAAAATCAATCGTTTACCATACTATTTGGATTTTTACCCCTCATAGTGAATTTGGAGCTTATTGGACCCTCGAAATTCAAACGCATATTACAGGAGCTATAGGCCACAAAATCGACAACCGTCACGACCAGGTAACTCATAATTTCATGCTCTCTTCATTCAATGCTTTATTTCCATTTTATATCGTGAATTTTTTAGTTTTGGACCACTGAAGGTGGGTTTCTCGACCCACACATGTGAAAGGTTATTGGGTCATGTATATGTAAATGTTTATGTGGGAAAATCAAAGACTTCCCATGTATACATGAAAATTCCATCTCTGTGACATGCGTCTGAGGCCATGGATGTCATTTTTTAAGGCAAAAAACTCACACAAACTTATTTCCTTTGTAGGATGGTGCTTGAGTGGATAGAGTGAGAACATGAAGACATTGATAGGGTCATTTGTGGTGATGTAAATGCCCAACAAGCACTACAAATATGTGGTCTTTACAATTTTTGGAACCTTGGGAGATTGAGGGCCCAACAAAGACTCTTACAAATGTTCATGAACTATTGGGATCCAGACATGAAGGCATTCATGTTAGATGGGATCCCACTGAGACTTAGGGTAGAAGATATCTACTTCATTACTGGACTATCCCGCCGAGGCCAGATAGTAAACCTTAGGGATCATGGAGTAGTTGTAGGATTAACCATCGATGAGTACATAGTTGTGTATTATGTTCCTAACACTGAGAAGGTGGAAAGTCAACTCCCCGTTAATGCAATCCAGAGCCTTAGTATCAAGGTTATTTTCCTAGTTCTAGATATAATAGTGAGTTCTACATCACTACATTAGGCATCACAAACTCTCATTTTCTACGTTATATAATGCATGGGGCCCATGGTTTATGACTCGAGTACCTTGTTGTTGATTACAATGAAACAATGGTTGACATGCTACAATATGGGTCATATAAAAAAATTTAGGTTTGCCAACATTTTGAGCATTTTATTATGTGAGAGGGTATCAATCCTTAGCCCTATAGTTGAGGTCCCTCCTCATAGTCTACATGATCCAGTTCATGATCATTGGACTAATGCGATGTGGAGGTTAGGGAGAGGCAGTTTTTGTAGAGGAAAGTGTTCCTATGCCTAGGGGTTAATAGGCCATCAACATACTAGGGTTGAAAAATAGATGTAAATATTCAGCAAGCGAAATGTAAACAAGATTCAGAGATAAGTAAGGTACATACCTAATTAACTGAAAGTTGGTCCAAGATTTCTCTAACCCTTCCTCTTGTTCCTCAATCCAAGAGACCTGCAAAACAAGTTTAACCTTCCTCAAACCAAATAGACTATATGAAAGGAGATTATGTTTAGTAAAACATGAAAACCTAATATGATAAGCATCATGATATAGTCATAACAGAGATTCAACAGACATTGAAAAATGATTTGGGAAGAAGAAGGACATCAAATCTTTATTAATCAAGTGGAAGAAGTACATGATTCTCCTTCTCCTCTTGTTAGGCACCTCACGAAACCTTAATTTGGTTCTCCTCTTTCTCTTCTCCAAGGATCTCAACCTCCAAGATCTGAAATACAAGGGAATGGCATTATAGGGAAAAGGTAGGTGGGTTGAGAGTCCCAAATCCACCAACATAACAATGCAAAGGTTCAAGTCCCCTCCATAGACCTCTCTCCCTCTCTTATATATTTTTTTGAAGAGTAGGGGTCGAATAAGGATCAGTT
Organism: Pseudotsuga menziesii; assembly: GCA_001517045.1. Classification (NCBI taxonomy): domain Eukaryota; kingdom Viridiplantae; phylum Streptophyta; class Pinopsida; order Pinales; family Pinaceae; genus Pseudotsuga; species Pseudotsuga menziesii. Next base: position 63,384 of record LPNX010852746.1, on the reverse strand, counting down.
ACAACTTCCAAATCAGTTCCAAAACCACCCCAACTAACCCTAATTTTGAGAATTAATAATTTTTTTATATTTTTTTTACCAATTGATGTGAAAACTACGGGTCTAATGAAGCAAAGTCATGAATTCGAAGGTATAACCAGGTGTTCCGTTAATCAAAGTCGTGGTTAGGTAAAAAAGCTCATTTTAGGGTACTTTTAGGCATTTTCATCCTTTGGTGTCTTTTGGAAATTTTTTCCTTACTCATATACCTTTCCAACGGTACAAAGAAGAGGTAAAACAGAGTTATAGAAGTTTAGATATAGTTCCTACAATCTAGGTTCTTTTTCAGTGACTTTCAAGATGTCGACATGCGACGAAAACATGGGAAAGTGATCACATGGAAAGATGTGTCATTTTAGTCTATAACAGATTCCCCCTAAGTTATGAGGTCAATGGGGAAGACTATAGGTTAAATACGTTATAAAGGAAACAACTGGGTATGGATTCAGAGAGATAGAGAATCCATGATCATAGACTCGAATGAAGGTACCTGAAAGAGAGATAAATGTCATACAAAACTGATCTATGGGACATATATGTCCATATAAAAATGATCTCGATAAATATAGAGGAGGGTCCAACATGTGTATAACTGTTGTAACTATCAAGGTCGCTCAATATGTAAAAAGGAAACATATCAAATCTAAAGGAGTCATGGACACAAAGGAACAAGGTGGGTCTATGCTCAATAATCGATCATAACCACAAGAATACAAGGCTGATCTATGTCATATGAAGTGTGAAAATTTATTGTACAAGTTGATCAATAGAACAATATGACGATGCTACTATCGGCCCAAGTTCTTCAATCCAAACCACCCAATGGTACGAATCCTAATCAGGTGAATAAAGTAACTGAAGTCGAACATGGATAAAATCATTTGATTACTTGTCAATGATGATTACCATTAACAAATGCGAGGGACACCACCATTAATGAAAATGGTCCCCAACGGACTTAGTACATTCTAACAAGTGTGAATACAAGGTATTGAAGATGTTAGGATATTTAGACACTTAGGAGTTAGTTAAGATCAACTTGTGTAATATATATGTTAGGTAAAGTGTGTTTCTTTAGTATGCATTTGTAAATATTATAATCCGACGGTCACGATATGTTCTAGACATAGAGTGATCTGACGGTTCAACTTCTCTTAGATCATACCTACCCTTGATCCATGACTTAACACCTGATTGGTCCATGATCTCTATTTAAAGATCATGGAGGGTGCTTGGCTAGTTGATCAATTATGAGAAGCCCATTTGAAACTTTCTTTTGTTTGCATAATAAATTGCTCCAAGTAGCTATTTGGGTGGGGACGTGGACTATTTCCCTCTCGATGGTTTTAACCACATTAAAATATCAGTGTGTTGATCTTTTATCTGTTTGTGTGAGTGGATGCTTTTCGTGTTCAGTCTTTTGAAAGTACCCTGTGTACTAGAACATGGTATCAGAGCATTTATGAAGAGCCTCTTCTGTTTGTGATCAAGATCTTGAACCGGTGTTGCCGAAACTTTGAAAGGGTTTCTGATTCTAGACATTTTGTGCATTTGTGGCTTGTGGGAGGTGTTCCATTGTGTTTGGAGCATTGTTTCCATTTGGAAATAGTTTTCATTTCATTGAAAACCATTTATGTTTTCTCCATAAACACCCATTTCAGCAGATCTGAAGGTATAATGTTACAGTGACAAGTTTGTTTTATTTATATTTTTTAAATCTCTCTCATATATTTATCATTTTTATTATTTATATAGTTATTGTTTTTTAGTCTCAAATTTTTTTCTTCCCTAGTGATATTTTTGGTGATCCTAGAGGTCAATGCCATACATGTTCTTAGTTTCAGCGAGCCTCTTCTCTTTTGGCTCAATTTGTCGAGAATCATGATCCAGAAAATTTTGCATAAGCTTTAGGAAATCCATATTGGGATGCAGCTATGGATGAAGAATATCGTTCCTTAATGGTGAACGATACTTGGGATCTTGTTTCTCTTCCAAAAGGAAGAAAACTTGTCAGATTTAAATGGGTCTATAGAACTAAGTATGCATCAGATGTAAGTGTTGAAAGACTGAAGGCAAGGTTAGTTGCCAAAGTTTTTTCCCAAGTTGAAGGGATTGACTACAATGCAACCTTTGCTCATGTCGCAAAAATGAACTCCATCTGCCTTGTTCTTTCCCTTGCAGCCTTACATAACTAGGAATTCCATTAAATGGATGTCAAGTATGCCTTCTTACATGGTGATTTACAGGAGTAAATTTACATGGAACAACCTCCTGTATATGTTTAGAATAACTCTAGCCTTGTATGTCGCCTTAAGAAATCCTTATATGGCCTTAAGAAAGATCCTAGAGCTTGGTATGCCAAAATGGATAGCTTTCTCCTTGACATTAGTTTTTCTAGATGCCATTCTGACCCCAATGTCTATACCAAGAAATAAGGAAACCATCTCATCGTCCTTGTTATTTATGTTGATGATCTTATCCTTACTAATAATGACCCTAAACTTTTAACACATGTGAAATCCAGTCTTAAGAAAAATTTTGAAATGTCAGACTTAGGACATTTGCATTATTTTCTTGGTCTCCAAGTCTTGCAAACCAAAGAAGGAATCTTTCTTTCCCAGTCTAAGTATGCTTGGGACCTTCTTCGTCGCTTTCACATGGAATATTGTAAACCAACCCCTTCTCCCTTCCAGTCTGGAGTCAAACTTTATGCCACTTGTACTTCCCCTAAAGTAGATGCCACCTTGTATCTTCAGCTTATTGGTAGTCTCTTATACTTGACTCATTCCCATCTTGACCTTTCCTTTGTCGTTGGTCGTGTTTCCCATTATATGCAAACACCTCATGAAAGTCACTGGAAAGCAGCAAAAAGAATACTTCAATAGATTCGAGGTACAATTTAGTTCGGGATTCATTACAGTACATGGGAGAAACCTTTGATGGTTGGTTTCACTGATTCACATTGGGCCAGCAATCCTAATGATCGAAAGTCTACTGTAGGTTATGTTTCCATTCTGGGATCTGGACCTATCACTTGGGCTTGTAAGAAACAACAAGCTCTTGCTCTTTCTTTAGCAGAAGCAGAATATCGAGCCGCAGTTAATGCCAGTGAGGAAGCTTTATGGCTTCGACAGACCTATTCAGAGTTTGGATTCGAGCAGCAGCAGCCTACTCCACTGTGGTGAGAAAATCAAAGTTCCATCAATCTTGCCAAATATCCAGTTCTACATCAACACAGCAAACACATTGAGCTACATATGCACTTCATCAGAAATATTGTTCATGATCATGTTCTTGAAGTGCTCTATTGCCCTACAGATGATCAATTTGCAGGCATCTTCACCAAGTCTCTTACAGAAGCAAAGTTTTCTAAACTTAGATCTATGTTAGGAGTTAAGGAATGTGTCATTAAGGGGGGGTAGGCTCTAATGCCTCCTTCCTTATCCTAATAGTGTCACTTTGTAAATCCTTCAATCCTATCCCAAGTTGTTCTTAAGGGGGGATGTTAGGATATTTAGACACTTAGGAGTTAGTTAAGATCAACTTGTGTAATATATCTGTTAGGTAAAGTGTGTTTCTTTAGTATGCATTAGTATGCATTTGTAAATATTATAATCTCATGGTCATGATATGTTCTAGACATAGAGTGATCTGACTGTTCAACTTCTCTTAGATCATACCTACCCTTGATTTGTGGCTTAACACATGATTGGTCCATGATCTCTATTTAAATAGCATGGAGGGTCCTTGGCTAGTTGATCGATTATGAGAAGCTCATTTGTAAATTTCTTTCTTTTGCATAATAAATTGCTCCAAGTAGCTATTTGGCTGGGGTCGTGGACTATTTCCCTCTCAAGGGTTTTAACCACATCAAAATATCGATGTGTTGATATGTGATCTATTTGTGTGAGTGGCTGCTCTTGGTGTTCAGTCTTTTGGAAGTATCTTGTGTACTCGAACAGAATAATCCATCGAGTAGAAGACATTAACGTATTCCCACTACCCAATATTGAGGGAAATTTCCACTAATGACTGCAATCCCCAAGGTATTATCATAAACTCTAAATCTCATTCCTAGACAAAGATGTGTTCAAGTCGATAGGAAGAGATGCATTGGAAGGAAGGCATTAAGACATCCTCCATCATCCAAAATGAGGTAAGTCAAAGAATGATTGTATATGGAAATCGTACAAAGGTTTGCCACAAGGATCACCAAAGACATAATATAATGAATTGATACTAGGGAATGGATGACATAAAAGCTCACGGCAACTGCAGAATGACCGAAAAAGGTTTATCCTTGACCAATGAGCATGACACAATAGTGACTTGTTGGTAGCTAGCAACAACCTCTTCATTTCTCAATAAAATGAAAAGAGATCAGCTCTTCATATGATTTATCAATTTAAATTATGAAAGAGCACCTTCAGAATCATTGATTCTGATGGTACTCTCAATCAAAGGAGAATGATATGATGTTTCAGGAGTTGGAGGAAACTTGGTCATAAACTTGGCCTTTAACAACTATCAGTTAGTTTCATAAATTTTCATGAATTCATTTGAATCATTAAGATAAATTTATGTGACTTAAGAAATTTGAAATAATGTGCCAAGAGAAAATCAATAAAATGCATCTTGTGTTTGTTTTAAAACTAGACGAGGGTAAGGTATTAATAATCCTAAGTTCATAAAACTTATGGTGACTTTTAAAGTTTGTATATTTATATGATACCTTACTATAGTTTTTGTAAATTTTATAATTAATGAATAAAGTAGTTGTTTTACATAAGATAGTTTCATAGCTTAATATCCTATTAATCTAATATCGGATTTCTCTTGATAGGATGTTTTGAAAGGGGTTAAAAATTAGTCTTGTATATACATAGCATAGATATTAAACCTAGCTATTTCATCAAGCCTTGTTAACATTAGAGTATGCGATTTTATTACCCTGCATGCCACCATGTAACATGATTAAATTGGAGATGACTGTTAAGATTAGCTGAGTGTACAATGAGCCATTTGTCAAGTTGATAAATGATTATCATTTGAATTAATGAGCTGGTATGAGAACGTGGCTTATACCTCTTGACAAAGTCGACAGCTGTGAGCATATGGAGGTATCGTATTGACAGTGTTAAATGCTGATAGTCATTTCAATTTACGTCGATGTACCTGTTAATTATTAGCCACTGTCCATAATCAATGGTTGAAATGATGATATATCAATCACCATATCTCTGGTTCACCAATTTGGTGGTTATTACTACCAGTCGTGGTTAAACATAGATAAACTGGCATGAATCATGATATAATGTGAAGTTGTAGCACTTATCACTACTTAAAATTCGGCTAAAAAGGCAAGTTCAGAGATTGTATCTCCATTAGATTTGAAGCATGTGAGGGCCATCCATCATGTCATATGTGTGGATACCTATTCCCTCTATGTTCACCTCTCCGTTCATTTCAGTTCGAAGCCATAAGAGACTAGAAGAAACCATGTCTCCTATGAACCGTTTTAAGATTTCTGGGTCTGAACTTATAGAAGCTGACCAGGAAGTTGCCATGAAATTCGAGAAAATAGGGTGGGCACATTTCTTTAGGAGTTTCGATAGCCACCATGTAGAGATTACTAAGCTGTTCGCCATGAATTTTAAAGATGAAAGGGTGCAAATTGGGGGTTTTGAGTTTGTTATCAATGAAGATAAGATTGCAGAAGCCACTAAGCTCCCACAGGTTGGAGAACGCTGGTTTAAGGGCACTATGGTCAATAAGAAGAAATGCTTGGATTTGTTAATTCCATTGCCGGATGATATGAAGCTGAAGATAGGTGTCCCTGTGAAATTTTTGAAGCCCGAATGGAGAGTTTACTATGAAATATTAGTAAGGTACGTGTCTTGTTGTGGACACTACTCCCATTTGCACTTATACCATTTACGATTGCTGTTAGCAGTAAAGGGTTACAAGCTTAATTTTCCTTTCTATCTATGGCAAAGTCTAAAGAAAATGTCACAGACTGTTAGAAATTTTAGTAACCCTGACAGTAGCCTTTTTCACCACGGGTTGATAAAAATTATATTGCAATTTCAATTATCTGCCAAGGGTAAGTCTTGGGATAAGTTTTTAGTCGACTGTCAGTTGGGGCCAACGTAGTAGTGGCCTAATCCATCCCCACGAACTCGTAGGAAACGAAAGGTCATAAATTCTGGGGTTAATAGTACTTCTGAAAATATATCAGAGGTCAAGAGATTCGAGAATGCAAGAATGCCCATAAACAAAGGGATCAGTGAGAATGATGACAGGGATTCAGTTCCTTGCAATTCTAGAGAAGTCTTGGATAAACCCTTATCTGGTAAGAGTGATAGCATCCCTGCAAAAATAGAAGAAGGATTAACCAAAGGTGAAATTGATAATAATGTTGAATGTAAAAATTCATTTGAAACAAATAAACCTGATGAATGTAAAAGAGAATCTATGCATAGATTAGATCATTTGGCTCAAATTTGTTGTGACAAGGAAGGGCTTGGTTTTGAAAATCTATCGTTTTCAAGAAGAGTCACGAGGAGCATGCATAATATCCATTCGATTTCAGGTTATAAGGTTGATCAACAGGCTTCTAAGCCTGCAGTTGCTAAACCTGTAGTTGTCGATATTGAGGATGACATCCCATCATCTGTTCCTAATACAATGAATGTGAATAATCCTGCTTTTGCATAGGGAAGTGATGCAAAATCAGGCGAGGCCGAGGGCAATCAACCAAGAATAAACACAAACGTTGCAGATCCTGAACTATCATATAGTCAACATTGTGATAGTCCTCATTCTCCTCAAGTATCCAATGAGGATGAAACTATACAACATGTATTAGGTAATGTTTACGAGGATAAAATTACAAAGTTTAAAGGAAAACTCAAGCATTGCTTATCTAGCACAGCATTATTAGAAGAGGAAAACAAAAATTTTAGAAAAGAGTTGCTGGAGTGGATTGATATATGGAAAAAGATGAGCGCTAAGAAGAATAGATACAAAAAATCAAAGAAGTCAATCATAAGTACTAATCAGCTGCTACTTGAACGAATTGAAAAGAAAAACATTAAAATTGTCAGGTTAAAGGCTAAACTAGCAGAAGCTCGAAGAGTAGTCGCTCTTCATAATGAAACTTGATGATTTTCTCATTTCCTATGTCGCTGCAAAACAGGTAATGGTCGTTCTTGTTTTGCATGCCTGTAAAATCGGAGATTCAACAAGCATGCATTTAAAATTCAAGTTATTTTGTTATCTATGTTTTAAATTGGTTTTAATAAGATGCTTCGTTTAAATTCAATGCAGGAGGATTTGTCACCACCCCTTTCCAGAATTTCAGGACATGGTTAATACGTTGACATGGAGATGTGGCTGTTTGTTATGAGCTGGATTTCCATCAATGGGCAAGAATGTTCTAAAGTGCCTTGACTCAGGCTAGTCGATTTCTGTTTATAGTAATAGGTGTAATTAGATGCCCTTTGTTTTCAGTTAGATGAACCCTATAATGTTGCATGCAACATTAATAAAGAAAACTGAATCATAGTAGTATATAAGTCAAGATTTTTTATGAACAAAGGGATGGGGTGTTGGAAGAAAAACGTATTTGAAATATATCTTATTACTGGTACTATCTCATACTTGAAGTTGAACCTTTGATGTGAATGCTACTGGACATCTGCAAACAGATACTGTTACTGGTATTTTGTTTTTGGATTTTTATATATATATTTCAGCGTATTATCTTTCGTCTTTATATTAACTCAGTGTGCTGTGACATACTGATGTTTAATTATATCTTTCACTTTATCAGCTCAAGTTAGTATTTTGAATGAATATTTCATTATGATTTTGTTTATTAGTATTTTTACTATAAATCTAAGTTGTAATGATATACTTTTCTGTCTATTTAAAATTTCATTTGTATGTTGACAGTGATTTTTAAATAGGCATTATCTTAAATTCAAATAGTTGCCTTAAATTAATTATTAATCAATTTCAGACAGTTGAAATTAACTGTGTATTTGCAGGTTATGTTTCAGTTCTGTTGTTATAACAGAGTGACTTATTAGTCATGATTTAAAATGTGTCTGTTTGAATTATGCTTTAGTCTTTCTGTTCATTTGTAATGATTAATAGTTAATATAATCTTAAATTTGCTCTCAGCTGAGATAGGGGTAAATAGAATAGATAGAATAATTAAGTTTAAATTTTATTTTTAAGTTTAGTTAACAATTGTTAGATCATTTTGCATACTTTACATAAGTTTTCATATTCAGAAAACTTCCCAAAAATCAAAGTCTTTACTTAAGAAAGCAACCTTAGGATATTTTAGATATTTAGGTAAAATAAACATTAGAATAGGTTAGATTTTGCTGGTTTTAAGTTCTCCTTAAGAGACAAACTAGCTAGTAGCAGGACCATAACCTGCGAGGTTTTGTTAATTCAAACATACCGGACACTGCTTTAAGCTGATTGTGTGGAAAAAACCTCCTTATTGGCCTAGATTCAGAAAATCGGGCCAACATGACTTAGGAAAATTTTGACACGAAAGGACCAACAATGCAAATCTACAATGTAGGATACATTGTCAAATTCCCCATATAATTGGAAAATAAACCAACTGGAGGAGTAAGAAACTTTGAATTGGTATAAGGTCAAAATACTAGGACCCAACTATTGATAGACTCAAAACTAGTGCTTTGTTCAAGGAGACAAGACTTGCTTACATGATGTAAAAAACATGTGAATCAAATTCCCTTTCCCTATTTCTTATAAAGGTTTAATTATTCCAAGAAATCAAAATCGGGACCTTCTTCATTGTTGGAAAATATCGAAGAAGAGATAGAAGAATGCTTGATAAAACAATGATCCGTGGATTTTACGAGCCTAAATTAATGAATGCTTGACGGTGTTTTCATATTTTTGAGAGTCTAAAAACTCCAAAGAAGACTATAGGGGGTTTCTTTTTCCTAATATTAGTCTCCTGAGTCTAAAAATGTATAAAACAATCTAAAGGAGAACTCCCTTAGTCCAGGCGAACTAAGGTATACCTTTTTCGTACTTAGTCGAAAAGGTCTGAAAAAGGGGTAAACTATCACCAGACTAACGTTCCTTCAAAAGCAAGAAGAAACACTTTATTTTTAATGAGTGTGAAGAAAAGTAGGATCACTCAAAAAGTTCCATTTATTTAGGAGAATGGGACAAACAACAGTAAACTCGATGCTTTGTACTAGGGTTTAAGGAGCATGGCAATGGCATAAAGAACACTCATATTATTTTGAATGTTTAGTTCCAGAGAAAAAAAAAGAGAAAACTAAGCTTGAAAAGGTTACTTTTTTCGTAATTTTAGTCCTCCAAGTTCAGAAAAGAGATAAACCTATGACTGAAGGTACTCTTCTAGATTTCGAAGAAAATAAAGTATCCATTTTTCGTAAGTAATCCATGTGGTCCAAAAAAGAGATAATCTACCGTCAATGTGGATGATCATTCAATTACTTTAATGAGTCTGAAAAAACAAGTAACTCGGCTATCCAGTCAATTTTAATGAGTCAGGTCAGTGCTTAAAGATAACTCCATATATTTTCGGAAAAGTTTTAACGAGTCTGGAAGTGCCAACTCGCAGCCTCCTTACTTTTTTTAATGAGCTCAAAGGAGAGAAGAAATAATTATTTAGAATGCGAGGAGACAAGTGTCAGAGGAAGTTGAAACTAGTTCCAAGCACGAGGAACATACCTAAGCATAATGCAAGGAACATGAGAAAGATAAAGACACTCAGGGAATTTCTCCTCAAGGAAAAAGGTGACAAGTTCAAAGGAAAAATGGTATAACATTGAGCGATAGTGAGAGAAAAGATGAGTGCTTATACAATGAGCTAAAAGCATGGAAGCCGACATCAGGCTCATAAGTGTAAGTATCCTACATGAAAATGTAGTTACAGGTAAGAAGGAGTTGCATTGAAAAGTTAAAACTATTGACGTTTCAATCCCTACTCTGGGACCATCATCAGGAGATTAATGAAGCCTGAGGTGAGGTAAGTAAGAAGCCCGTCAAATATATATGTGTAATTAACTTTGTGATGTATACTGTATTTGAGAAGAAGTCGGTTATAGGTTTTAATGAGAGGAATCGGTTTTATAAAAAAAAAATTAATTATAATTATAATTATAATTATTTAATTAATTATAATTCTTTTTTATTTTAATTTTAAATTTATTATAATTGTTTAAAAATCCTTGTATTACGATGGCTTAGATTATTTAGGTGGAATATTTTTACTTAGGTTTTTTTTTCCAAACGTTATATAAGGATGTAGTGTTTACTTTAATCATTAAAGTTTAGTAATGTTTTAATGTAGCTTAATTAGGGTTTTTTCAACCTCAATATATATTCAGGTTAAAATATTAGCAAGTAGCATAGAGCCACTTTGAGGTTTTTAATAACAATCTTTATTAAGGGAAAAATTTCTACCTAAAAGGGGAGTTTCTAGGTTTTAAGGGTTTAATGATGGCATTTTACCTACTTAGACATGAAGTTTTGAAAGAATTCAAGGCTGTGAATAATGATTAAAGTATTTATTTATAGTTGTTAATTCTTGAGCTTTTTTTGATTTGTAGGGAGCGAAGAAGTGGTTTCCAAGAATCACTAATCTTGGTGCCATCATCCTTGTTGAGGAAGATCCCATTAAGGTTAATTTCAATTTTCTCTCTGATTTTCCTTTTGATTAGGTTGTCCTCCCTAGCAATGACCTTTTCATTTTATAGGTATATGTGATGACCATTTATGTGTGCATGTTCTGCAAGGGATGACTTCTTGTGTTTGTTGTGTCTAAGGTTGATGTTGTGTTCCTTAAATCTTGTCTCCATGGAACGCCTAGTTCTCCTATGTACAACATATCACAAGAGCACGGAATGGAGTAGACTCCTTTGTATGCTTTGGGTTCAATTGGATTTTTAAGGGAGTCTACCATGTTTTTAATGGTGTTGGGAGGTGTGAAGAAAACCTGGATTTTTTGTCTTTTTAGGGTTTTAGCTAATCTATCTATGGTGCCTTTCAAGGTTTTGGCTAATCTATATGTGGTGTATTTTTAGGGCTTTGTCTAATATAAAGTATTTAGTTACAGTTTGAACAATAGGGTGAATCCAGTAAACAGTTGTGGATCCAACTACAAATCCTGTCTCCAAGAAACAACAACATCCAGATCATATTCAGAATAAGCGATCTAATACAGGTCACTTTGGTAGAAACATGTGCAACTTTGCTATCTTTCACATAAGGTGTAGTCAAGGAAGAATCGACTGAAGAAGAATCTATAGTACCAAGGATCGATAGTTTATAATCAATAAGATCAACCTCATAAGAAAATAAAAAACAAACATGGGAGATAGAGTCTACAAGAACAAAATCAGTATCACATGAGTTGAAAAATATAGAAGAAAAATCAAACTCATCACGATCGCCGACTTGCTGTTCAATGAGAGAGTCCAAAGACTCAACAAGACCAACATAATAAGATCAATCAATGTAAATATCAATCTTATTAATAAAATAAGGGTTATACTTAGTCAAAATTGAACCAACATCCATAAGAAGGTTAGACTGTATCAAAGACTCTAGGAAGACTTCGTCAGAAGGAAGTAAACCATCCCAATATGAACACATGTCTATACAATCAAAAGGATCAACAGAGTGGATAGATGGATCCACAGTCTGTATAGGATGGATCACCTGGTCAACTGTTGAGACCGAATCCCAAGAAGGTAAGCATGAACACAAAGGATTCTTCTTAGTAGAAATTGAAAGCGAGGGATATGAAGCCGCACAAATAACCCATGGAGAGGTAGTGTCTATCAATACACTGGGAATAAATAAAGGAAATACCTGGTCCCTAGTCGATTTGGGATAGGGATCAAGAAAATCCAACTGATCGATAGTGATAATGTCTCCATTATGATTAAAGTACATGACACAAAATAACGTTGACACCACATCTTGCATGGCATAAACATAATCATGCACGAGGAGCATATTGAAGTCCAAGGGGTCCTCTATCACCATGAAATCAACTAATACAGTCTTCCCACCCAAAGAAATAGATGTTTGAGAAATAATTCCCAAGTATGTACTAGTTCTTTTATCAAAATACAATAACTGGCTAGAATTCAACACAAGGATGGGAGATCCCATGCCTCGCCATGCACATGCAGAAAAAATAATAATTTAGGCTCCTTCATCAATAATACAATGAACAATTATGTAATGTCCAACTTTTACCTTTACCTAGAAAGCTACATCAGAAGGAAGGAGCGGCTTAGCTAAGATGTCCCAATCAAAGGAAGAAATCTGAGAGCTTGGTGGGGTTTCATCTGAAACAAGTTAGGTTCCCATTTTTCCAAAAGGTTCTAAACTAGAAGTGAAGAAAATATGACTAGCAGATGATTCACTCTCCAAAGGAACAGTTGGATTGATCGACAATGGCATCGATCGAATATTGCATCAGTTCAATCACTTGGTAAAGGTCACTCTTTGAATGGAGAGTGGGATTGACCAAAGATGAGATTAGTTCAACCACTTGATCAAATGAACGTTGAATAGGTTGTTGAGAAACTTCAGACTGTTCAATAAAGAGATTTCCTTGTAACCAAACTCTTCGTACTTTTGCAATAGTAGAGCACTAATGGGTAAGGTGGTCTCCCTCACAAAGCCTACAAGGAAACTTCGTCTTGCACTTCAAACAATAAGTTTTCTCAACGGGGTCAGCATGACTTACATTGGCTAAATGCTTTCCCCTAGCATGACCTCCAGAGGCTAGATGGCCAACATAACTAGCAGAGGCTATCTTTTTTCCCCCAGCATGACCTCCAGAGGCTGGGTGGTTAGGGTCAACTTGACTTGCATAGGTTAAGTGTGTGCACCCAGCATGACCTTCAGAGGCTAGGTGGTGAGGATCATCTTGACTTGTAGAGGTTGAGTCCTAAGGTCCAACATGACTTACAGAGTTTGGAAGGGTGACCCCATCATGACCTACATAGGTTGGTAGATTAGATCCAACATGAACAGCAGAGGTTGGATCACTACAACAAAAACCTATGATTAGCATCCCTTTTAGCTTCATTTTTAGCGTCCACTATCACTTTTAGTGTATTTTTCATCATTTTTTGGAAAAAGTGGACACTTTTCCATGGGATGGCACTTTTAATGGCGTTATTTGCATCCCTTTTTAAAAGTTGGCGCTATTTTGGAAGTTAATTAGCATCCCAATTAACGTCCCAATTAACGTCCAAATTTGCATCCCAATTAGCGTCCCAATTAGCATCCCGATTAGCATCCCAATTAGCATCCCTTTTTAAAAGTTGGTGCTATTTTGGACACTAATTAGCATCTCAATTAACGTCCCAATTAGTGTCCCAATTAGCATCACAATTATCATCCCAATTAGCATCCCAATTAGCGTCCCCATTAGCATCCAAAAAATTATGATAACTCCCTATAGGGGATAGTTCCTTTTGTGAGTAGGAAGTGTGACGTTAGAAACCTAACTACCATATAGGAGAGTTTGAAACAAAGAAGAAGTACAAGATCAAGAATGATTGAGGAATCCAATGTTTTTTTTTTATGAGAATGGTTAAAATTTCATTTAGAGTCTGGAAAAGGGGCTGCCAGGACCTTTACAGTACATATTCGAATCTACTATACTGAGCTTCATCTCCAGCTTAACACACATATTCTTAGTTAACAAAATCCAGAAATCTAGTTTCTGGTGGTTCTGGATCATGTGATAATCCAGACTACTATTAGTCTTGTATACCAACTTCTACAACAGACTAGTGAAAAATATGATGACTAACAAACTAAACCCATCAGAGATGTCATGCCTTAGCCGATCTTGGAGATTGCCTCTGCTGTAGCATCTGAAATCTTGCTGATCACCCTGACTAGCTCTTCGATCTATTTTTTCCAGCTTGTAGAGACGTTGTCCTAGATTGCCAATGGTTTTGGCGATGTCCTTGAAGCCCGTTTGGAGGTCCTCGATTAATTCTTCCCTTAGATCCTGAATCTCGTTGTTCAGTGATTCCCATTTCCACTAGTTTGTGGTTGCTCTAGCACTCTCCAGCTCTATTTTCAGCGAGTCGAGCCTCTCCCTTGGAGAAGGAAATGGCTTGGGTGACGACTCCATTTCTTCTGAAGCTGTAACGCTGCTCCTCTTCTGTATCCTGCAAATTCGTGCGACTGGTAGTAATGCAAGGGATTGAATTCAAATGGCTCCTTCTATATTTCTTGTGACCTGCCAAAACCCGTGATCCAAGCCTCACATGCCATAGATGGTGAATCTATGAGCGGTAGTTTTTGTCAGTCTGGCAAATACTGTGCTGGTTCGTATCAACTCTAGTTCCTTCAGTTGCTGTTGAATTTCCCACGTGATGAGACAGGGCTAGGGCATCCTTAGCCTTAGGGAAACAAGTGATTTGAAGTTTCTCCATTGACAATCAACTGGCTCTTGCTCAGAAGAGTACCACGATTAGCCTTAGCATCTGCTAGACTGTTTAGATTCCTTAGAATGTGATAAACCTTATAAGTTCTGAAGTGCGACAGAAGGAGAAGGACTTTCCTCTACGTTTGGGCAAGGTTAATATCTGTTGGCACCTTCTTAGTGTGTAACGCTTTAACAATCAGCCTGGAGTCACCAAAGATAGTAAGCTTCTAGATGTTCAACTTCCCTGCTTGGTTTAGGCCTTGCCACAGCGCCAGATACTCAGCTTGATTGTTGGAGGCATATCCTAAGCCCCATGCATAGGACAGGTGGAGTTTGCCAGAGGGCTCAAAAATGATGCCTCCTCCTCTAGCTTGACCGAGATTCCCTTTCGAGGCCTCATCAAAGAAGAGGCACCATTCATCGAGGGCTGACCTCCAATTAACGAAATCCTGTTCATCCAACCTAATTTCCCAATATGTCTTTTGAGGAGGTTTGATTGCTTCAATGCTTTGCTGGTTCGGATTGAACTCCTTAAGCCAACGTTCTTCTTCAGAAGAGAGGGTAGTCAAATTTTTTATGAAAGGCTTAGTGCTTAAGGTTTTTGATAGCATAGTCCAAGCTTTGATAGCTACCTGAGGAGGGAGTCTGCCTTCCTCCTTAAAAATTCGGTTGTTCCTCTCCAGCCAGATCTTCGAACATAAAAATTTGGGGGTCCACATCCAAGTGAGATTGAGGAGATTTTTCTTTCTCAGATTGAAAGGAGAAAGGGAGTTCCAACTGCTTATAAGCTCCATTACTAAATTTGGCAGTCTTAAAGAGATGGACCCTAAAATAAGCCTCCTTACTTCTTTAGTGAAGTCACAGGTAATGAAAAGATGTTCGGCAGTTTCTTCAGCCCGGTTACACAGAGGGCAACGGGAGGGCCCTTCCCAACCTTTCCTCTTTAGGTTTTCATTGGTCAATATGCTGTTGTGAAGCAAAGTCCATATGAAAATATCTACTTTAGGAATTGATGGGAATTTCTAGAGAGATTTCCATGGGGTGGGATTGGGAGGGACCCAAGGCAGTTCCAGAATAGCAGAGTAGCCAGCAGCTGCTGTGTATTTCCTCGAGCTTAAACCCCAACCCCTCTTATCTTTGGATCTGACACTAAAGGGTGACTTCCCTTGAAGGAATTCTAGAAGATTTGAAGCTTCCTCCTTAAGCTTTTCCAGATAATCTCCTAGGTTCTAGCTTTCCCAGGATTCTTTGTCATTGTTATTCTAGGAGGAGATGTCCCACAGAGTGCTGCCGTTTTTAGAAAGAAGCCAAGCTTTGATGTTTCCCAGTTCGTTTAACCCATTGAGTGGATGATCCCCAAGGATAGAATCCTCCCAGATTCTTATTTTTTCCCCGTTTCCTAGAATCCATGTGAGTTTTGAAATGAAGTAAGGAAGGGCCCTTTTGCAGAGAGAGAAGATCGGGGATCCTTTCTGCACTTTTGTGGGCTTCTCAAGACATCTCTCCTTGTCTCCTGTGAAATATTTTTTCCAGATAATTTTCTTTCTCCAAGATCTTTTCCCAGTGATCATGTTCCAAAGAATTTTTCCACCCATGGCTAGGTTTTGGGTAGCCACATCTCTGATTTGAAGGCCCCCCTCCATCTTTGGCTTCGTGACCTTGTCCCAGCTCACTAGGTGAAGCTTCTTTTCATAGTTCCGACCACCTTCCCAAAGTAAGCGATGGAGTAGTTCATCTATTTTATTTGTTATGGATTTGGGGGCTAAAAGAACCGAGCATTGATAGATTGGAAGGCTGGTAAGGACAAAATTCATCAAAATAACTTTACCTGCTTTGTTGAGCCAATTTGGCCCCCATGCATGGATCTTTTTTTTTAGTTTGTCCAGAAGGGGCAGCCAATGGACAACTCTAGGGGAAGATTTAAAAATTGGAATGCCTAGGTAGGTAAAAGTGTCCCAAATTGTAATGCCTTCCATTTCAAGAATTTGAGATAACTCCAGCATTTCGCGAGGAGAGCAATTCCAGCCATAGATCTTACTTTTATGAAAGTTTATTTCACTTCCAGAGCTGTCTCTGTAGTAGTCAAGTTCTGTTTTAAAGTTCCTTGCTGTATTAAGGTTGGCAGCTCCCAACAAAAGTGTATCATCAATGAACTGGGCGTGGTTTACATCCTTGACCTTTGGGACGATTCTGATGCCTGAGAGAGACCTGTTTTGGAGACATCTATTCAATTGGAAGCTTAGAACGGAGGCTTGCATGACATAGAGCATAGGGGAAAGAGGGAAACCTTGCCTTAAACCTCTTGAGGCCTGGAAAAAGTTGGCAAGACGACCATTAACCAAAGGGGCAATCCAAGGGGCTAATATGCAAGCTTTGACCCACACTATGAATTTCTGACTGAACCCAAAGTTTATCATGGCTACAAGAAGGAAATCATGCTTGACTCTGTCAAAAGCATTGGCCAGGTCCAACTTTACCACCATACCCTTCTCTTTTTTCTTGCAGCTGGTATGAATGGCTTCTTGGACTAAGATAATGTTATCCAGAATCTGTCTTCCTCTCACAAACCCACCTTGATTTTCCGGTATCAACTTAGGCAGGATTCTTTTGAGTCTGTTAGCCATTATTTTGGTAATGATTTTGTATCCCGTATTGCATAGGGAGATAGGCCTAAATCTGTTAAAGTTCTTAGTGCCTTTTTCTTTTGGAATGAGGGCCAAGAACGAAGAGTTGGTGCTGCCACCCAACTTGGTACAGTTCTGAGACTTCTTGACCATTCTGTACAAGTCCTTTTTTATAATGTACCAACAAGAAATATAGAACCGGGCTGTAAATCCATCCTGCCCAGGAGCTTTGTCAAGATCCATTTTGAAGAGGGCTTTCTTGATTTCATGAATACTAACAGGGCTATTCAACAATAGGTTGTCATCATTATTGATCAATTTTGGAATTTTTGAGAGAGGATAGGAATCCAGGTCCACTGGTTCTAGATCCGAGGTGGAATAGAGATTTTTGAAAAAGGAATGAGCTGCCTCCTTAATGTCACTAAAATCCTTTATGATTTGGTCTTGCATCTGAATTTCATTAATGGAGTTATATATTTTTCTAGCTTGGGCTTGCTTGTGAAAGAACGAAGTGTTTTTGTCTCTAGCTTGAAGCCAAAGCATCCTTGATTTGACTCTCCAGTAGATTTCCTCTTCTCTACAAGCTTTGTGGTACTTCCTTTGAAGCTTAGCTTCCCGGTTGAGCAAGGCAGGAGTAACCGGGGACTCTTCCAAGACCAATTGGTGCCATTCCAAGGCCTTCTGAATTCTTTTCCTTTCAGTCGGAGCATAGCTTAGACTTTTAGCCCAATCTTTCAGATCAGCTTTAAGTCTTCTGAGCTTTCCTTCCCAGACATAAAAGGGGGATCCATAAATAGGTTCATTCCAAGATTTAGACACAAGGTTAAGGAAGCCTTCCTGATTTACCCAAATTGGGATAAACTGGAAGGGGATAGGACCTAACTTTTTCCCAGGAGAAAGGGAGAACAAAATTGGTTTGTGATCAGAAGTGTAATGCGGGAGAATCTTGGAGGTCGCCATAAGTCCAAGGGTTAGGAAAGAGGAATGAATAAGGAAACGGTCTAGACGGGCAGCTATGTGACTAGGTCCTATCCTTTTATTGGACCAGGTGAAATTCCCACTGTCAGGTATGATATCTTCAAGTTATCAATCCAGCATCAAGTCTTCCACCCACTCTCTTGCAGGATCCTAGACTATTGATCCCCCTTTTTTTCGGCCAGAGCAAGGGTTACATTTAAATCTCCAGCCACTACTAAATTTTCAGGGTTATGATGGTTGAGAAATAGTTTTAAGGAATCCCAACATTCTTTTTTCTCAAGAAATGAAACAGGAACATACATATTAAAAAGGATTACCAGATGACCGGATTCTTTATGGAGCACCTTTGTGAATAACCAGTGAATGGTTCCTTCTTCTTCTACTAGTTCGAGATTTTCAGAGTCCCAAAACGTTGCTAAACCTCCCGAAGCTCCTCTTTCACTCACAACCCTACCCGCGCCTTTCTTCCAGAACAAGTTACTTGCTCGGAGGAGAGCATCCTCCTCCAGTTTCGTCTC
This sequence comes from Pseudotsuga menziesii, assembly GCA_001517045.1. NCBI lineage: Eukaryota > Viridiplantae > Streptophyta > Pinopsida > Pinales > Pinaceae > Pseudotsuga > Pseudotsuga menziesii. Next base: position 44,731 of record LPNX010852746.1, on the reverse strand, counting down.
CTGGATTAGGAGGGCTTCAGGCCTCATTACTCTTACTAAATCCCTTATATCTTCTTCTTTTAGAGTGCTGCCTAGTCCTCTGCAGTTCCAAGAGACATATTGCATTATTTATTTGGATGAGAGGGATGGCCCCCTTTCGGGGTCTTTCCTAGCTTCATCGCTGATCTGGTATTCATCATTTCTAGAATTGTATGTTGTGAGCCTTGAACCACATCCTTGTAGGACTGCTCTTCCCTTGTCTTCTTCTCAATCTTCCGTCCACGCTTTGGCTGGTATCGGGTACCTAACGGACTGCTTGCTTCAGTATCTCCTTCCTTAGAGGATTCAGCTTCTGTTTCCAAACCCAAACTAATGTGTTCCTTTGACAGACTGGAGACAACAGGTTGAGGGATTGGATCGGTTGGGGCTTGTGGCACCCAAACTTCTTCAACTTCTGGAATGTTTGTGGGGGTTTGAACTTCATTAGGAGTTTCCTGGGGAATAGGCTTTGAGATGCCTTCCTTTGGGAGTTCCTGGGCCATTTTCTCCTTGCTTTTGGCATTGTTAGAGGTTTTCCCTTTCTTTACTTTCTGCCATCCTTCAGCATCTTCTTTCCCAGCGGCTAGTTTGGGACAGTGTCTTTGGAAGTGGCCATGCTCTTGGCAATTCTTGCACTTGAAGGCCAGATGCTCGTAGTCCAACTTCTGGTAATGAGTCCAAGATCCAACAGTTAATTTTACTGCCTCAGGAAGGCCAACTTCAAGATCAAATTCAACACAAATTCTGGTGCAGGTGTATTGTCCCTTATTATCAGCTTTGTTAATGAAACGTATGACTCCGTTCCCTATTCTCTACAGTGAGTCGAAATCCCAGCAATGCACAGGAAGATTAGGAAGCCTAACCCACACCGGCACTTCTTGGGGAGATCAACTGAGGGGTCAAAATCTGGTGTCCATTTGTTCAGGTATAATCCTTGTGTCCCCATGAAGTAGGGGCCATTTCTAAAGATTAAGTCTCGATCTTCTTCTGAGATGAATTCAAACACAAAGAACCCTCTCCCAACAGGGTAACAAGTTACTCCATGTTTCAGGGCGGGCTTCCAATTTCTCTGTATCCAGTCATCTGTAGACTTGGTGGAGGGCCATAAGCCCATAAACTGACGCACGAGGCCTCACTTAGCCAACGCCAGAGCTATCTTCATTGGTTTTTCTTCAGGAAGGGTGATTTCAGGAATTTCCTCCAACTTCTTGATAAATTTTGGAATCTCCGAAGGAGAGGTCTTCTTACCTCTTCTATTGAGGAGTATTCGAAAGGATTCCTCATCCGAACTTGAAAGGGGGGGAGGGGGTGACCTCCCCTCCCCTAGGTTCCGCCATGAACGCTCTCTCTCAAAGCTGCAGCTGCTCCAACCCTAATGCGCGCAACACTTTCTTCGAGGAATCCAATGTTATCATGAAGTTGCAACTACAATATATCAACCTGATAAGAAGACATTTTTGTGTCGGATCATTGGTGTCTTAACATACTTTTGAAGCTATAATATTATATTTTATAAATGGGGATACTCATGAGAGTAATATAGAGGCTAACAGTACATAAATTGTTTGGGGTTCTAAGGGTTTTTAATGGCCATACCTATGGTGGATGCAAAAATTATTTTAAAAGATATAAAATATGAGAGGAGTCATTCTTTAACATAGAGTAGAGATCACCTGAATGCAAGTTCTTACAATCCCCCCCATACAGTCAACCCATGGAAAGATTCAAATTCGATAGGTGGTAGACATGCATGTGGGAAGATGGGAATTTAAAACATGGTGGTACACCGACAAGGAATGATATTTAAATGCAAGTGCATGTAAAGGGCTCTCAATGAGACTCCTTGCATTGATGTTTCACATGGCATACATCCTACAATTTAATGGTGAGGTTTCTCCCCACGTGTGAAAGCATGGGAATGATGTAGAAACCTTGGAAAATATTCCTACATGGTATTGTTTCTTAATTGTGTATGCATGGGAAGAGGCTTTAAACATGATTCTTTGTATGGCTCTTGTGTTTTCTTACTAGTTGTGAATTTTTTCTCCATCGAGGAACATAGCAAGAAATGAGCTCACTCAAAAATTAATAGAATGCAATAGAGAGGGCATCGATACTAGTGGTGACAAATATTTGTCTTATTATGAAACCCCTATTGGAAAAAATGCAGGGTACAACATAAGTAGTTTTAATGTGGGAAATGGTATTTTTTGTGGTGAAGTTATGCCTACAATGGTGGACGATTGGAGACATATGGTTCATATGGCATGGGTACAGGTTCAAAAACCCTAACAACATTTGATGATCATGGGAATTTGGAAAATATTACCAAGGATGCTCCAAAGGATGAAACACATGATGGAGGGAACGACGTGCATAAACTCAGGGTGAACATACTCCTAGATTCAAGTTCTCAGACTATCTTGGATGTGCTATACCAGGTCATAATCCTTCCCTGCTTTTGTTTTTTGAATTATTGTTCATGAGTGGATTTATTTTATATTTGCGACTTCTTATGTTTATAATTCTAAGTTGTATTAGAGATTCAGAGTTCAAACATAATCACTTGCACCATGAGTCAAACACTTTATAAGTAGGTAAACTAACATGAACCTTGGGTATAGAGTACAAAATTAACACCCCAAAAATACACAAGATGATACTTGGCCCAAACAAAGTATTTCTTGCATGATATCATTTCTTAGAATTTCCCATAAACCGTCTGTTGGCAGAAAATATTCTTTCCTTTGTTCAATGTTTTCCCTCTTTGTAGAGGTTGTCCTTGAATGTTGAATTAAATTCATTGATTTCCAATTGGGATTATGTTCCAAAATCGAAGCATTAATGCAAGGGTTGTTTCTTTTATTTTCTTTTTTATTTCTTACTTCACTCTGATTCCCCACCTAGTCCCTTTGAGAAAGAGAGAAGGGTAGTTAGTTGAACTCCCTTGAAGTGCTTCACAATGGATGTTGGAGATTACTATCCTACAAATATGCAAGGGGTATTTGGGTAGTGTCACTTGAGGTTAAACCACCTTGAACTATTGGGATGATTAGTGTCATGATTTAGCTTAAATTTCTCAATATTTTTAGCCAAGGGTGATATTGTAACTTCTCACTGTCAATGGCATGATGATGTAGTTCCATTTCTATCCAACATGTTGGCTATTGATCCTTTTTACGCTTTTTTTTTTTATCAAATCCTTCGAGTGGGCATCCTTAAAAGTCCACTTGTGACAAGAAATAGCCAAGTAACTAGTCCCAACACAATATCTTCCAAGTGAAAGCCACTTGCTCATAGTCCAACTTTTGGTACCAAATATTACCTTCCACATTCCATAAAATTTTCTTTGGAAGACCAAAATTCAGATCCACCTTAACACAAATCCTTGTATAAGTAGTTTTAAGGCTTAAAATGGTTTATGAGGAAATTGAAATAAATTTTTACAAACACTCCTCAATAGTATCATGGGAGTTTGTTTTCTAGAAAAGTAGAGAAAGGTTCAAAATCCTCTCCCAAACTAGGAGATACAACTTTAAGGCTTTAAACAATATTTCATAATCCTCTACAAATTTTTATAGGAAATTCTCAATAGAACTATCAAGGGAGTTACATTATTGAAATGTAATGAGAGGCTTGTAATCCTCACCCACATTGGGAGTGAATATAAAACCTTTATGTAGGGACCAAAGGATTCATGCAAAGGCCACAAAAACAATATATTGATCCCCTAGATATGGGGGCTATTGTCTAGTTTCTTTTTTCTATCAAGAAATTTTGAAAATCCTTAATGAAGAATAATTCGGTACATGGATGGATGAAGGAATCAATAAAAAAAACATCTTATAGGATATTGAGATCCAATAGTGATGATTGATCTACTTTGGCCAAAAATTATTGAAGCAACAAGTTAGTTCATGGGAGCTGAAATGGTATTTCATAGGATTGACCATTAGAGGGTTGAGATTGGTGGTTGGAGCCTTGAGATCACATTCTATACTATAAACCTACAATAGTGAGGAATATTAATGGAGTTGTACAACAATGTCTCTAAACATGGGATGATCCCTCTCGTTTCAAGAAGAGGTGCTTCAGACACCTGGCTTCATCAAAGTCTCCATGATACTAGCTAGGTTTCCCCATTGCAAGGCTTAAGAAACATACACAGCTTGAGAGGAACCTAGGACAAGGAGACGATATTGTATAGCCCGTCCCTTTATGTAGGGCGAGTGATGAGGAAAATGATCCTTCCCCCAAAGGGTTACAAGAGAACCCTAAAGGTGCATGAATGAGGTCATGGTGTAATAAGCAGAGTTGCAACATGTGAATATAAAGGATTATAAGAAGATGAGTAGAGATTTCTGTGCCTTCGAGTTTGACATTCAAGCTGGCCAAGATCCTAGCAATGAGTGGGAGGAGAGGGATTGGTGAAGGTCTCTGTGAGTAAAGTTTAACTATCATACAACATTTCAAACAAGATGTGGGTTCAAAATATCCTAGGGTAATACCACATAACAATATAAACAAGGAAGGAGCATGTGCATATTTTGATGGTGCTTCTCAAGCTACCCCTTTGATAGTCACATATGCGGGATTTTATATTAAGTGACTCTGTTGATTTCCATTATTATGAAATGTACTTTTAAGCACATGTTGAAATTCACGGAATTTACATTTTGTTTTATTTTAAAAAATCGTAACAATTAATTTTACGATATATAAATTTGATAGCATTATATTTACACTAAACGAATCAAGAATTATATTTTCATGGTTTCTTCATTACTTTTTTAAAACATAAATATCATTAAAATATTATTATTTAAAATTTATTTTTAAGTTTAAAAAATAAAATATATATTTGTATTTAATAATTTATATGTTATTTTTGTGTGTGTGTGTGTGTGTGTATATATATATATATATATATATATATAAATTATATTTTCATACTAAAATTTCTTTGATACATTTTAAAAATATAAATATTATTATTTTAAATTTTAAAAATAAAATTTATATTTATATTTAATAATTTAATAATTTATATATATATATTTATCAATTTTAAAAAGAAAAAGAAATACGAAGCCTCCCAATAATTTTCCCCCGATACTCAGATTAAAATCCCTTCAATTTTTCCATCTTGATCAAGAAAGCAAAGCTTCAAAAAGTGACTGTTTCTTCAATGGACTCTGCATCATAAGATGGAACTGGCCCTAACACTAGATATGGATCTGATCGAGACAAGGATGTAGCAAGTTTTGGGGTCACCCCTGAACTAAGTTGGACTCTACTCGCTATGAATCTATACGGGTCTCTCTCTGGCTTTGGAAGATACTGTTTTGGGAAAATGTTAGTCTTTAAAATGTGATATACATTTACAGGGTATAAATTTACAAATGATCGATCCATACTTATAAATCGTGAGTTTTTTGGTTTTTTTTTTCTAAGAATGTCTCAAACAAACTAGACATTTCCTCCATCATTGCACAGATAGAAAACCCATCAACACATTGCACTCAACATCGGACAGGTCTGGAAACACTAGTTCATCTAGAAAAAATAGTTCCTTGTACACGCAACCATTGAACCAGCGATACATAGTATGGAGCAACGGAACAGGTACAACGGAGAGCCAGGACCTAACAGGGTTTACCTTACCTGAGCTAGCTCTGCTCTTCTCTTTGATGGAAAGAAATAAAGTCAATTCAATTGATTCTTTGTAATGCCCCAAACATAGCATTGGATTATTGGATAAGAGCTTCACATAGATTTGTTGGACTGGCTTTGCCAAATGTGGAGGGACGTAGTGAAAGTCATCAAGTTTCCTACTTACAAATGAACCAGACCCTAGATTGATAATATGCCTATGAGCACCTATCGAAAACATCAATTGATGCAGAGCATCACTGCTACTTCCATGGATAATTACAATGATGTCGACAGACTCTTTGATGGTGAGTCTTCCCAGATCCATATTGTTTCTTTGGTAATGATTTTATGTTTCAGGATGTCCATCCATGTGAAAATTTATTGATTTAATGACATTTGGCGATGGTAAATGATATTTTTAGGGCTTTCATTTTTTTTTCTTTGATGGAAATATTTTTTGAAATATTTTTGTTTTGGAATCACAAAACCATACCCATTTTTCATCTTTCTAGGATGCCATAGCCTACCATTTATTTCCCCCTTCGATCAATGGCAAGGAAACCAAAAATAAGCTAAATTACAATAGTACAGCTTTGAATTTACAAATAATTTCTCCCCTAATTCATCCTAAACTTTTTGTGTTTCGATCAACTGTCATAAATACATGGATTTCCTACCTCCCCATCTTGGGCGAACTTTCAAATCTTGAAAATATTAGAGTCTTGCAAATCCACTCTAGCCATCCTATGTGCCTTGGGATTCTATTGTCGTAATGGAAAAAAATAGATGTAATTACATAAGAATGTAGGGTTGAATTTTTTTAGCCATACCATAAAACTGCGCAAACATCTCTTGAGAAAATAAAGAAGCACCTATTATGTGCTTGTAAAGAGTAGATAAAACATTGATGTTGGACTAAGCAGAACTCCCTAAACAAGCTAGTGGCATTTTCAAAGAATACAGAGAAAAAAACTGGGAAATACCAAAAAATTGATGAATGCAACATCCTCGACATGAACAAGTTGACGATTGTACTAAGCTCATACTTATTTTATGATGGAAGTCAATAAGATGTAAAATTGATGAATTTAATTATGCAGAAGAAATATAAAACATTTGGATCAGAAGAATGTATATGTAAGCTATAAATTTAGGATCTAAAATTAAAAATAGATTTTTATTTTATGATATTATTTTATTAACCCTCGAAACTACAAAATAAATGCAAAATCAGCTTCAAATGCACCTATTTTTGGATTTATCTTTTTGCAATTTTAGAAAGGATTCAGCACCAAGGCTTCTTATATCCATGTTTCATCGAATTAGTTGTTGGGAATGACTGAAGTATGTTTGTTATCATAGGTAGTAAATGTGTGCCCCAAAAACATGAAGCTGCACTATTTCTCACATAGGGATATTGTTTTGTTCTATTTTCTACGAAAGAAGCTACCATGAAAGCTCAGAAGGAAAAGAATAACATAACAGTAAGTACTTCTTACAATTGGTTAGCTCAATTATTTTTTCCCTTGATAGGTTTTATATTTATTATTTTGATAAGGTAGAAAATATCATGTTTCATTTTCCTTTGCACATGTTGCACTAGTAGCCTTTTGTGTTGAGTGACGGTTGCTAATAATGTTTTGTATTGGCAGTTGCAAGGAAACAAGATTGGTGTGATTTTCAGGATTTTTAGGACATTGTTTCTGTAGATCTTGCCATGCCTCCAAGTACTGGAGAATCCCCCCAGACAAGACGAAACAGAACCAAGGGTTTGCTTTTGTCCACTTGGTATCACATGTAGTAAGAACATGGCTACACCACTTTATGCTAACTACTGAAGATAAGAACATTACAATAGTTTATGATTAGGGTGTTTTGTGAAATAACAATATATTTGAATGTAGGTTGTTGGTGCTTTGGTTATATCTTTAATTTATTGTAAAGTTATTGTTCTTTGAAGAAAATTTTGGAAAGTATGAAACAAGCTATGTATATCTCTCTTATTGGGTTTTCAATGGTTGTCTTATACATGCATGTACTGATTTGAGAAATTATTTCCCTTTGGTTGGGTGGCTATTGACAACATCTCACATGGGCCATGCCTTTCATTGTCTTCTCAATCTCTCATTTCCCTGTTTTTTATTTTTTATTTTTTATTTTATTTTCCTCTCATCTACACTTTTCTATTGATTCTAGGTCGTGAAATATTTATATTTATTCTCAGAAGCACAATGTGTCACATTTTGCTGTAATCTTGGCTCATTGTAATTTTCCATTGAACTTTGTCTTTTTTCCATTGTTTTGTTCAAAGGAATTTGAAGCCTTCTTGAGAGATGTCAGTTTGTCATAATCCGGTGAATCCCAAGCATACTTGATTGGTCTTAATCTTTGGTGAACTTATTTCCATACCAAGATGAACTTACAAATGGCCTTAACTCTGACTTATCTATTTTGAAACTAAATATTTCCAGATGTGGAAGGTAAGGATCTCTATAACGGCTTTTTGTACACTGTCACAATTTATTTTCCATTTTCTGACAATTACAGTACTAATCATAATAGTAGCTTTCCAGACTTAGATTTTCCAAATTCCAATCAATAATTTAGATGTTATGAATTTATGACATCAGACTAAGCTCAAACATTATAATTCTCAAGTTATGTCTTCTTATATTCTTTATATCAAAGCAAGAATGCAGTTTTGTAGGGGATGCTTTTTCTTGGTTTGCATATGATTGAACTGTTCATTAAATTTTTGAATGGTTGTTGTATGATACCTACCATTTTTCAATGCAGCCATACTGCTATAGAAATCAAGAGTTGGTATTTAGATAATCCAGTTACATAAAAATTTTCAGGCATTCATATATGATTGTATTTCTTATAAATTCCATTCCAATTGCAAATTGGTTTCATACATATTACAATCTTGGCAATGATATACGAGACATTGAACTTGTTCAGGTATGTATTAGTAGAATATCTCTCTAGATATCAGTATCATTAGAAAATATCTACATATATAATATTCATTAGAAAGCATCTCCAGAAATCAGTATCATTAGAAACAACTCATCTTGTTGTCATTTTATCTCAAGTCAATCACCTTAGTTAAAATGTCTCTCTTGACCAAGAAAGAAGGGCTTCTCAAATAAGAATCAAGCCCAATCTCAACATCCTCCCAATTTGATCTAGTCCATTGGGAAATTCCATCACAGGTTGAAGCTTGTTCACATCGAGTACGGAGCAAACAAGACTTTATGCTTGGAGGTTAATGGCATCTTATAGTGGACTGGGCTGAAATTGCTCCAGATCTTGATCCTGATGAAATGGCAAAGGTAACTTGTTTGTTTTTGTGTGGATTTGTTTGTACTTGAAAGGCACATTATTGGAGTTTTTTCTTACTAAATTTGTTATTTGTAGTTATATTTCAATAGGTTCTGTGCAAATACCTTTGAAATATCTTTCACTGCTTGTTTATGATGTGTGCTTTAATATAGATAAAAATTGCATTTATTGGAGAACTTTCTAAGATACTGTCAGAAGACTGCAAATTTATGTACACCGACTCAAAGAGATATAATTAGTTGACAACTTGACAATAATCAAAAGGAGTTCCAATGGGAGGAATGAAGTACATTATATCAGAGATGCAGTTGCAATCTCTTAATAAGTTATCTCCTTTTCTTTGTGGAAACACTCTAGTTGATAATGGAAATTTGGATACCTCTATAATTCATCCAAATAATAACCTTATTTACTATCATATATTCGATTTGTTATATCAATTAATAATAAAAATAATACGTTATCGATAAATGAATTCAAATAACATCTATAAGTTTGCTCGAATGATGAAGAACGATATCCATAACCCCTAAGGAACTGCAGTCATTTCCAAATATTATGAGATCTTATTGAGCACATTGTTTGAGACCCAATTTTCATTTTACCTAATGTCTAAACTTGAAGAGATAAGATAAGATAAAACAATTTTGATTTTACCTTAAAAAAACAAGAGATGAGATAACTAATTCCCATAACAATGCCATATTTGAAATAGGGCGTGAATGGATTAAAATGCATACCATTGCGAATACAGTTGAATTTTTTAGTCAGTGTGGGGTGAGTACGTCAAAGAATTTATAACTTGAATGGAGCTAGGAACAGAGAGACCTCAATGTGAAAGTGTTAAAAATGCCTGAACAACGAAATTGGCACCTAAACAAGTCCCGAAAAGTACCGAGTCTCGATTCTTACGAAGATACTATGATTTATATTTGCAATAATAAGTATTATGAATGAAATAATCAAGTATTTTATGCTTATACTAAGGAACCCCTTTCTCTTCCTATAAATAAATTATACCTCAAGAGCTCTCGCTCTTCTGTAGAAAATTACTGCAGAAGTTTAAATATAGGACTGGAAAAAAATAGATTTATGGATCCATAGAGTCCGTTATTTTTTCAATTAAGATAAAAATAATATATATACCTATAGCCATGACTCTGTACACAGACTGCAAGATAAAATATATGTATTACAAAAAATGATGGAATTTGATTGCTACTCTTAATTTCTTATAGTGTAGTAGTGTGGTCCAAAGATAAGATCACACTAGGCCAATTACATAACCTGGCTCGACTCTTGTCAAAGTATCAAACCCTAATTCACTCAATGCAATATATAACAAATACTAAAAGGATAGATTAATGCAGTCTTACCTTGTTATCATAAGTAAGAAGAAGAATCCAATACTCGGGCCCTTTCGTGCAAAGGTGAAATATTCCAGCATCGGAGTCGTCCCTATAGAGGAAATCCCTAGAAATCAAGATTTGGTATTTAGATATTCCAGTTACATAAAAAATTTCAAGCATTCATATCTGATTGTATTTCTTATAAATACCATTCCAATTGCAAATTGGTTTCGTACATACTGCAATCTTGGCAATGATATACGATACATTGAACTTGTTCAGATATGTATTAGTAGAATATATCTCCAGATATCAGTATCATTAGAAAATATATACATATATCATATTCATTAGAAAGCATCTCTAGAAATCAATATCATTAGAAACAACTCATCTTGTTGTCATTTCATCTCAAGTCAATCACCTTAGTTGAAATGTCTCTCTTAACCAAGAAAGAAGGGCTTCTCAAATAAGAATCAGGCCCAATCTCAACATCCTCCCAATTTTATCTGGTCCATTGGGAATTTCCAAGACAGGCTGCAGCTCGTGCACATCTAGTAGGGAGCAAACAAGACTTTATGCTTGGAAGTAAATGGCATCATGTAGTGGACTAGGCTGAAATTGATCCAGATCATGATCATGATGAAATGGCAAAGGTAACTTGTTTGTTTTTGTGTGGATTTGTTTGTACTTGAAAGGAACATTATTGGATTTTTTTCTTTCTAAATTTGTTATTTGTAGTTATATTTCAGTAGGTTCTATGCAAATACCTTTGAAATATATTTCGCTACTTGTTTATGATGTGTGCTTTAATACAGATAAAAATTGCATTTATTGGAAATCTTCCATATAATGCCAATGAGGACTTCTTAAGAAAAAATTTTAAGCCCTTTGGGAAGGTACTGTTTTCCTCATTGTATCAAAATCCTAGCATGAAATATTTATTCTGTTAGCTGTTGTGATAATCGTATATTGAACCAATGTGTAGAATTATGTTATTTACTATTCCCCCAATTTTCTTGTATGGATGCAGTTGGAGAGAGTTTCAATATATAGAAAGAGTAATATGCCCATTGGGTTTGTCCACTAATCAGCACGTACGTTCTGTAAGTCCTTTTGACAGATGATGTAAATATTTTGCAGATAGAATTTGTAATTTTTTTATTTATTAAGTTCGTTATTTATTAGAATCATCAACACAAATATTGCTGGTTTTCTCTAACAGTCACATACACAAGATTGATGGTTGCATGAGATGTGCTCCCCCCAAAAAAATCATTCTTTTCACTTGATGTTTGATTAGTAACTTATAAGTTGCAAGCCAATATAATCTCATCCTAATAATCACCTATCAATTTAGAGAATGCTAGGTTTAACTTGCCCCTTTTTTTATTCCATTTGTAATTTCGATTTCCAGTGAATTACTTTGAATCATTTCTATTCCCATTTTTAAATTTCTGTTTGAATAATTTCTATTCCCATTTTTTCCCCTTTATTCTTCTGTTAGGTGCAATAACTCCCGAATTCATTTATTCCATTACAAAATCATTTATTTATACATTACATATGCTGGTTGAGTTTCATCTTCCGACCAGCCTTTTCAGCTTCCTACATAACTATTCATTTTCCTTTATTTATTTACAAAATATAATCTCGACGGATTATATTCCAACAACCCCCCCTTAATCCAAAGGGGTGTTAGTAAGTCCGAGCATGTTTTTGAATCTTTCAAATTTTTCTTGTCCAAGCGCTTTGGTGAAGATGTCTGCAACTTGATCATTTGTGGAACAATATCGAAGATGGACTGTCTTGGCCTCTACATGATGTCGAATCAAATGATACTTTGTGTTGATGTGTTTGGTTCGATCATGGAATCTGGGATTCTTAGCTAGCTTGATTGCAGAAGTATTGTCGATCAATAATGGAGTGGAGTTCTCTTGTTTTTCTTGCAAATCTTCAAGTATCTTCCTGAGCCATACTATTTCTTTCATTACTTCAGCTATAGCCACATATTCTGCTTCTGTTGTTGAATCTGCCGGAACTGACTGTTTGTGTGATCTCCATGAGACAGCTACTGATCCAAGACTCATAGTGTATCCAGAAGTTGATACTCCTGTCTCCTTATTGCCATCAAAATCTGAGTCTGAGTACCCAATAAGTTTTAAGTCATC